>JAOSBP010000206.1:10802310-10819736 GCA_027563825.1 Erythroxylum mucronatum
CACAAGTTCATTCCAACTCTTAATTACATATTTAATCACAAAATGGCAGCATCCTATTCAATTGTTTTTCCTTAATCCAAGAGATTTTTGTTAATTGAATTGGCTTAAGTGATCTTCTGAAAAGTTGTAGAGGAAACAATTATCTTGAAGATGGTATATAGCATGTTCTTTTTGGATATCAGATTGGGGAGTTATGAGTTTTCAAAACCTGAATCTGAATTAGGTCATTAACTGTTGATCAGGGCAGTAACTTGCATAACAGTTTTAAGCTTGTTAGGGATGGAATTGGATTATGAGTCCTTCATGAAAATTGAAGTATGAAATCTTATCTTTCCAGTGATATAAGGTGGTGATTTTTTTTGACATTTGTGCAAGGAGATATGTTGTTTTGAAATCACTTATCGTAGGATATGTACTGGAATGACCTACGGGCATTCCGGTGGGTACTCTACGATAAGGGAGCGCTACAGATCAAATCAAAGTAAGGGTATCGGTTGGAAGAGCATGAACTGGATATTTTATTGAACATGTTTCTGTATTTTGATGATATCTTTATCTGTAAGATTCCAATTGAGATGATTTTTAATTTGGAGTAAACTAGAGATATAGGCTACAAATTGTCTCAAGAAGTCGAATATTGATTCTTCCTTTAAGATATTGAATTTCTGGATGGAAGTTGTACATAGTACACTGTTGTTGAATGTGAACAACCCAATAATGTTTGAGGCATATCTTTCAATTTACTAAACCAAATTAAGTGATTTTGGTGTCAATGGAATCATAAGACATAGAGGAACACTTTTTTGGAAGAGAGTATGACCAAATTACCTCATTTTCACCTTCTGATTGAATGTAAACAGTAAACCCGAATAGGGTGTCTTGGAAAGATCTGAAGTGATTCAATGAGAAAAAAAATAAAGATTTTAATGAATTTTGTGAGGCATAAACTTAAGTATAAATTATACTTAGACGAGTTTTGGATATGAGAATAAGAATTGATGGTAAGATACCCGGGATTGTCATGAACATGCATTGTATATATTTCATTTCATTTATGTGCATTATTAAACACTTATGATTGTACAAATTGTGATATTTACGTATGTTGTTTGATTTAGAGAAGCAATTGGAACGTCAACCTCCAGACATTGCCGGTCTATCCAGGCAATAGCATATTGGAGCATAGTGTGAGTCAACCTAGATGATTTTCTGGGATTGGTTTGTTTGGAATTGATTTGATTTGTTAAACTTCCATATTACTGAACTGTTATGAATTGTTTCTGAATTTCGGACTTGAAGTCTGAGGAGTTTAATAGTTGGGCATGTATTAGAAGTGCTTTGATTTGATATGAATTTCTGAATGACATTTGATTCTCAACAAAAGTTGAATGCCGGACTTACGTCCGATGATTATGAGCTTTGTTTGAGCATCATATGAGATTGTGATGTATGACATATATGTATTTGATGCATTTCATAAAATTCATGTTCAGATAAAGGCGTTGTGACTTGAGTTGCCAGTATGAAACACTTCCACGTAGAGCCTTACTTCGTGATTTCTGATTCTGCACCTAGAGCTGTGCTCTATGATTATGTTCTGACTGAGCCCTATGAGCCAGTATTGCATAAGTTTGTGATAGGAACTCGATCATAATAATAAGAACGAATGTGAGTCTCATGCATATAGCATTCATATAAGATTGAATTTCATCAATGTTTTGCAAAGCTGTATTGAATGACCATATGATATGCCCTATTATGTGAGTATCTAAATAATAATAATAAATGTATGTTTAGAATGACAAATTGTGCGATATATGATGTGTGTATGTGATCCGGTGAAATCATCAATGACGGTTCATTAATTGAGTTTGCAAAACTGATCAAAAATTGCAATGTGACTTTTCAGGTAAGAGAAAGGAGACCTAGTTCCTTAGTCAGGACTTAAGGAATCTTTCGGATAGAGAAATGGCTCAGAGGTCTGTCAGCTGACACCAGATGTGTTGTAGCATTTTATTTTGTAGCTTTGTTAGAACCTATAAGAGGTTTTGTACATATTTGTATAATGGAAAAAGTGTAAGAATTGTGAATGAATGCAATCAATGGTTTTAAAAGTTAGTGACTTTTGAGTATGTTAGATGATGCCATGTGTAAGTTGGATTTGCTTTTACTCCAACATACCATTATCATAGGGTATGTACTTAAATGTCCTTCGGGTATTCGGGTATTTGCCTTATGGTAGTGGGATGTTGCACAAAGTACAAATCACTATTCCAAAAACCTAAGAAATTACCCTAGAGAAGAATTCAGGATCAAAGAATCGAGCTTAAGGATGAAGGGGCATGATTAGCGTTTATCCATACTGTTACTTAGGGGAGCAGAAAGACATCATCGAAAGAGCCATATTAGAGTTACTCTAATAGGGATTCATATAATGAAGTTTGAGTTTGTTTGCAACTTTTGCAGTTTTGGGGAGAAAGAAGGATAATTTATAAGGAATGTGTGTCAACTATCTAAAGCTCAATAAGCATACAGTGAAGGATAAGTTCCCAATATCTTTAATTGAGGAGTTGCTCACTGAACTCCATGGATCTAGCTAGTACTCAAAGTTGGACCTAAAGTATAGATACTATCAAATCTGAATGTGAAATGAAGATGTGGCAAAGACAACCTTTCGAACCCATGAAGAACATTACAAGTTCCTAATAATGTGATTCGAGTTAATAAACATGCTCTCCACCTTCCAAAGTCTAATGAGTGAGATATTTCAACCCTTTCTTAAGTAGTTCATCCTCAACTTCTTCGACGATATGCTGATCTATAATAGAAATTTTGAGCAACACGTATCATACCTTAGGGTGGCTCTCTGAATCCTACAAGATCACTAGTTATTATTTAATGGGGGCAAATATGCCTTAGGGGCCTAATAACTGAAATATCTCGAACTGTCTATCTCACCTTAGGGAGGCTCTATGAACCCTATAAGATCACCAGTTGTACCTTAATGGGAGCAAATGTGCTTTAGGGGGCTAATAATTCAAGTATCTGGAGCACTTTATCTTTAAGAATTGAGTTGCTACAGATAGCAAAAAGGTAGCCATTGTTTGAAATTAGTCAGTACTAAGGTTACTTAAAGAGCTTTTAGGCTCATAGGTTACTACAAAAGGTAACAACAACTCTTCAAGGAGTTAAAAGAGGCCCTCAAGTTAACTCGAGTCCTAACCATGCTTGGCTTCTTTCGACCCTTTGTTTGACACTTGTGGTATGAGCATCGAAGCGGTATTATAGTAAGACAAACATCTCATAGCTTACCTGAGTAAGACATTAGTGGACAAGCACTTGGAGTTATCAACATATAAGAAGGAATTCTTAGCCATTGTTAAGGCAATTCACCAATGGTACTACTATCTCAGTGGTAGGAGGTTTTAAGTCTAAACTAATCATCGAAGCTTAAAATATCTACTGGAGTAAAGGATCTCCACCCCCTTATAAGAAACGTAGCTACCAAAGCTTTTCAATTATGACTTTGAAGTGGTGTACCAGAGTGGGAAGGAGAACTAGGTGTACCAGAGTGGGAAGGAGAACTAAGTGACGGATGCACTATTATAAATAATAAGTACCGAACTTCTTATATTGATTGTATCTCTAGACTACACTGAATTATTGGGAGAAATTATAAACAACTGGGAGGACACCATGATTCGTGATGTCATAAAATGCATGAAGAAAAGGCCTTTAGTTTAGGCATTTATAAATGGAAGGACAAAATATTGCACTAGAGAGGCAGGCTGGTGGTTGGATTCAATAAGGAGTTGTGTAAGAAACTCATTTCCTTGAGTCATGACGAACCCCATAGAGGTCATTTTGGAGTAAACGCGATTGTCAAGAGGTTGTGGAATATATTTCACTAAAAAAGGATGAGTAAGGATGTGAGAAACTACATAAAGACATGTGTAACTTGTCATAAGAGTAAGCACGTGAATGTGCCGGGGAAGCTTTAACCACTTTCTATACTTAATATTAACAAAAGAGAGAGAATTGAAATATTGTAAATGAATTATATATTTCCTGTACAAGGACAACCTATATATACAAGAAAATATAAGCTAATCAAGCTAAAATCTTATCTAAAGTCGCTATAATCAAGTTATCAATCCCTATAATCAAGCTATCTACCAAATTTACAATTGAGCACATATTAATCATGTTAACACCCCCCTCCCCCTCAAACTCAAGGTGATACAGTAGATTCTAACTTAAGTTTCCTTAATAGATCTTGAAAGCAAGCGGGAAGATGTGTTTTGGTGAAAATATCTGCTGTTTGATTAACAGGTAAGATAGGAACCAAACGGATGGTGCCATGTATCACATGATGGCAGATAAAGTGACAATTGGTTTCAATGTGCTTGGTACATTCATGGAAAACATCATTATAAGAAATCTGGATGGCATTGGAATTATCACAATGAAGAACAATGATGAAGGAATGAGTGACAACCATATTAGTTAATTACAACTGCAACTAAAGTAATTCCGAGGTAGCATCAACAAGGGCACAATACTCAGATTCAACACTAGAGTGAGAAATGATAGTTTGCTTTTTTCTACGCCAAGAGATGAGGGAGTCACCCAAGAAGAAGCAATAACTTGTAGAGCAACGATTTGTCACATTGTCAACCTAATCTACATCAGAGTAGCCAGATAATACCAAAGAAGAGTTTGCATATACAAGTGTAAACCATGAAAAAGTGTCTTTAACATAACAAAGTATCTAAAGGACTGTGGAGAAATGAGTTGACCGGGTAGTAGACATAAACTGACTGACTAGATGAGCAGTATAAGCAATATTATGGCAAGTAACAGTAAGATACACAAGACTCCCAACAAGTTGGCGATATAGTGTAGGATCATCAAGAGGAGATCCATCATAAGGTGTGAGTTTGCAGTTGAGTTCCAAAGGGGTAGACATTGTTTTATTATCAGTGATGCCAGCCCAAGAAAGTAAGTTAAAAGCATCCTTAACCAGAGAGAGATAATAGCCTTCAGAATCGTGAGAGACCTCAAGACCCAAAAAATAGTTGAGAAAACTAAGGTCTTTCATTTCGAAATGTTAACTGAGATAATGCTACAATTCTGAAATACCAGAGGTATCATCTCCTTTGATAATCATATCATCAAAATACAATAGTAAAAGGACCATTCCATGGTTGGTTCTGCAGATGAATAGGGCTAGAGCAAACCCAAACTGATCAAGAGTAGAGTTAAATTTGGTGAACCAAGCTTTTGGAGCTTGTTTTAATCCATATAAAGCTCGTTGAAGTCGACAAACCTTATGTAGAGAATGATAACCAAGGGGAAGATGCATGTAAACTTCTACCATCAAGTCACCATGGAGAAAGCCATTTTTGACATCCATTTGAAAAAGTTTCCACTTAAGAACCACAATAATAGCCAAGATACTACGAAAAAAGGTAAGTCAGGCAACAGGAGAAAAAGTTTCTTCATAATATATTCCAAGTGTACCTTTTGGATACTAAGCGAGCTTTGTAGCATCCAACAGTGCCATCATAGAGGGTTTTGATCTTAAAAACCCATTTGCAACCAATAGGGGTCTTGTGTGGAGGATGATCAACTAAATCCCAAGTGTGAGTTTTCTCCAAGGTCTGAAGTTCCTTGTCCATAGCTTGCTGCCAAAGAGGGCCAGTACTGGCCTCACTATAAGAGTGAGGCTCATAGAGAGTGGAAAAAGTAGAACAACAGTGAAAAACATAAAGGTAATGAGGAGTTTCTCTTACCAGGGTATAACGATGGAGAGTAGTGTTAGGGACATATGCGAGCTCAGGTACAGAATCAACATTTGGGACAAGAGGACCGAGCATAAATGAGAAAGAGCAAAGATCAGAATTAGAAGTAGGAAACAACTCAAGAGAGGAATCTGTGAAGAACAAGAGTCAGAGCTGACATATGGATGAAATTTCCAAAGAGTGGAGAACATAGTATCTTCTCAAAATGTAACATGATGAGAGATACATAATTTATTGGAAATTGGAACCCAAAAATGACGCCTTTTGTGTTCAATGCCATATCTATGGAAGCAACATAGACGAGCTCATGGTTCTAGTTTTGTGTGCTCGTGGGGATGTATAAGATCAAAACAAGCACAACCAAAAGGTTTAAGTAGGGAACAGTTAGGAGGCTTACTAAACAATTTCTCAAAAGGAGATAAATTGTGCAAGACTAGAGTGGGAAGGTGATAATGTTGTAGACAGTGATAAGAGTTGCTTCTCTCCAAATTTTTTCAGGACATGATGTTGAGAGAAGGAGACCACGAATAAAATCAAGAATATGATGATGTTTACGCTCAGCTCATCCATTTTGTTAAGAGGCGTGAGGACAAGAGCGTTATACAATAATGCCATGTTGATTGAGAAACTGAAGTAAAAAGGAATCATGGTATTCAATTGCATTGTCAATTCTGAGAATTTTAATAGTCTGTGAGAGCTGACTTTTAATCATATTGGCAAAAGTGATATAAGTCTATGATTACTTAGATCCATGTTTCAAAAAATATATCAAGGTGAAATAAGAGTAATCATTTATAAATAACACAAAATAAGGAAAACCACTTACCGAAGAAATTAGGGAGGGCCCCAAATGTCAGAGTGAATTAAACCAAAAGGATTATCTAAAATGGAGTCATTATTACTAAAAGACAAGGCAGGTTGTTTTGCAAGTTGACAATTTAAGCAATTGAAAGACTCAAACTTAGTTGACCCTAATAGTTCCCGAGAAATTAAAGATTGAATTTTGTTGGTTGAGGCATGGCCAAGACAAAGATGTCACTACTGAATGGAAGATTTGGTGATGGTAGCTGCACACACAAGGTTTAGGGGAAGATGAAGGGATGCAAATTCAAATAACCGACCCACCTTGTGACTCGTGCAAAGAATCTGTCTCGTTTGCCGATCTTGAACCTGTTTGTTGAATGCCTTGATATCATCGAGAGTGATGGGGAGGAGCCCTCAGCAACAAGGGCAGAGGAAGAGCCAGAATTTGAAGAAGCAAAAGTAACAGCAATGATAGTGGAGGGTTCAGACTTCGAAACATTCTTAAATTTTAGGTTCCTGCCTTTCGATCTCAGAGGTCGTGTGGGACAATTTTCAAGAATATAACCCAAACTATGACAATATTTGCATTCAACAGTAGGATAATTAGCAAAAACATGGTCAGGAAGATGACAATTTTTACATAATTGACTGCCAAATTGGGGGTCAGATTTTGGAGGGTCAAATTACTGAGTGGCAAGAGCGACTTCAGATTGACGAGTTTTATCAAGTTTGAGGTGAGTCACTTCAAAAATAATTTCTTAGATAGTAGTATCTAGTGAGGGAAGAGGATTACGATGGAGAGCCATTAACTTCTTCTTATTTCTATGTATCACTCTGATGGAGGGGGGCATAGGATAGTAGTATCTAGTGAGAGAAGAGGATTGCGATGGAGAGCTATTTACTTCTTCTTATTTCTATGTATCACTCTGATGGAGGGGGCACAGGGGCACAGGGTGATACATAGAAACGAGAACAAGTAAATTACGCCTTATGTTGGATGAAGTCACGAATTATTATGACAGTAATAAGATGCTTGGTTTGTTTTCTTATCTTTTTTTATTTTCTGTTTTTGTGAAATCTTAATATTAAACAAAATTTTAAAGAAGATAAATTGGCTTCGCCAGAGGCCCAATCTTTGCATACGGTTTCACAGAATTTTGGTGAGATTTAATGAAAAGAAAATTAAAAAAAATCCTACCAGGGAAGGGAAGAATAAAAAGAAAATATAACTAAATTAGAAAATAATTACTCGTGGCATAATTAAAGCAGGTCACTATAAAAGCCCGAAGCCGGTTTCAGTAGCACCCAAAAAAAACCCTAGCAGCAGCCGTCTAGCCCCTCGCGGAGAAAGCCAATTGTTTGCGAGATCTCACTACAAGAGCAGCCATGGTGAGTTGACAGAAGAAGGCTCCTTTAGTCTTGGCCATCTCCACCATCATAACCTAACAAATTTTGTTTATTGGAGCAGACTTTCAAACGCAGGAATGGAGGACGCAACAAGCACGGACGCGGCCACGTCAAGTTCGTCCGTTGCTCCAACTGCGGTAAATGCTGCCCCAAGGTAATATTGTTTCCTCTTTTGAATTGAACCTTATTTTGGTTTTGAGAAGCTGTCCTAATTTTTTTTTAATATACTAACGGGAAAAAGGACAAGGCCATCAAAAGATTCCTCGTGAGGAACATCGTTGAACAAGCTGCCGTTAGGGATGTCCAAGAGGCTTGTGTTTATGATGGTCTGTCTTCCTTATTTTCTCTTTTCTCTTCTGTTTATTTTGATAATGTATAATTTTTTATTCATATAATCTTCATTGTGAAGGATATGTACTGCCCAAGCTTTATGTGAAGATGCAGTACTGTGTATCATGTGCCATTCACTCTCGTGTCGTCAGAGTTCGTTCCCGCACTGACCGCAGGAATCGTGATCCCCCACAGCGTTTCCTCAGACGCAGGGTACTACTCTTCTTTTGGGGAAAGTTTTGACTTCACTAATCTTAATGTCTGTTTCTTGATCGATGTATATACCCTTATATATTTGATGCCATTGCGACATTAAAAATAGTTTACTTGGATGAATTTGTATAAAAATGGAATGCTGACGGGGCCCCAACCATAATTCATTTTATTTTGATTATATTCTTCGATCCAATGTAATTATATGTAGTGGGTAAATTTGTGAAGTTATTAGGAACCATGAAAATATTTTTTTAGTTTTTCTATTGTTCTGTAGATGTTCTTCTCATGAATCACTTTCCTTCCCAGGAGTTTCGTATAATAACGGTGCATAAGTTATTCTTGTAAACATTTTTCTGGTTTCTTGAATTTCTTTTTCAGGATGACGCTGCAAAGCCTGGTCAGCCTGGTCAAGCACCCCGTCCTGCTGGTGTTGGCGTTGCTGCTAGGACTTGAAGGAATATTGTTGTTTACAACTAGTTACTTTGATGTCTACAGATGGTGAATCTTGTTTGCAATTTAAATTTTGTGTAGGATTATTTTGATAAATTCTATCAGATGTGTTGGAGAATTATTTGCAAGTTAAAGTTTCGACTGATGAGAAAGCTTTCTATAGTATCTTGGTTCTCAATTGACATCTTCAATTATGTGTTTTAGAATTTTCATCTAGAGGAATTGACAATGTTGTCAGAATTTGATCTGCTGATGAATTTTTATCTAATTCAATGCTATGATCGTGGATATCAAACTGCCTTTTCTGATTCCATCATTGGAGGCCTTAGTGAGCCCATTTTTGAATTGCTAGAATTGGCATCTGTACTGACAATGTTTTATTTCTTGTATTATGTCCGTGTCGTAGGATATGGTTAGATTTATATGATATGGTTTGCCGTCGTGTATGTGCCTATAGAAAACTTATATCGAGAATCATCCATTATACATGTGTTGAGCATGTTTTAATGGGAAAAAGAAGTCCTCACTAAACTACGATTCTAGTCGTGCAAAATGTGGAAGAAGAATAACTGGTGCCATTTTCTTGTGATATGAGCATCTGTAACGTTGGACTATGACACTTCATGGGTGGAATTATATGAGTGGCAATAGGAATGTCCCAGCCCAGCCCGACCATGGGCTAGGTGGCTTGTGGCCTAAGAGGCCAGGATAGGTTGACCTATGGCTTGACCTGATCACGGTCAATGGGCTGAGCTAACCTGACCTACTTTGTATGTTTTTTTAACATAAAAAATGATGTCGTCTTTTGAAATAACGGTCGGGCCAACCACTTTTGACCTGTGGCCCGGTCATTCCTGGCCAAAATTGGGCTGGGCTGGGGCAAAATTGACATGTCTAAGTGGCAACCTTGGCTCCCACTTCTGGTCTTCTGTTTAAATTGCCGGCTTTGGTGATTCTTTTCATGTATTTGATTTGGTCAGTAAGTTTAATCCTTTGTTGAAGGAAAATCATCATCATTTGAAATGAGGGCTGTCATCTCGTGCTATAGTATTGAAGCCATTGTTTATTTCGCAACACCTTGCTAGTTCTTGGGCAATCCGTATAGGGTGCATACTCCCATGGTAGCCGGTCTTAAATGCTACTGTTGCATATTTTGTGACTTAGTAGCTACATTAATCACCAGAGAATGATAGGCTTAGAATAGAGAGTTGGGGCCACATTGATCTAACATGCTTCTAAATCGCTCAAGAACAGTTATTGCATCGTGTTCCATCCATCTGTTTCGTTGATTTCTGGAATTTGGTTCTGCAGTACATGTAAAGCTAGTATTTTTCTCTAGTTGGACTCAAGGTATTGCAAGTTCATATACTAAAATTGTTTCTCAGCCTACCAATGTTTTCTCCTTTAAAAAAAACCTTGTCCACAAGGTTTAACGTATTGTTCTTGTTATCGACCGAGTTTGGTGACGAACATCAAAAATTGTAAGCCAATGCGCAGGATGCTCAACTATACCATGCGTCTCTAAACCCGAACATAGATAGCTGGATTATGACCTTATCAACGGTATCCTTTTCTTTCCAATAGCACCCTGCCAGTCGAATTGAATAAGAAGAGTTGAAAGAGCTGTTCCTTTAGGATCAACAACTAGAATGATCTCGTCTAACTTAACTTCGACTGAATCATCAATTTGTTTTGTGAGATCAATTAGGGTAAGGTTTGATGCAATTACTTTCTCACCAAGAACCACCACATCTGGATGAGGTTGGAGTGTGTATTCTAGAGCAACCAGTGATGTCTTTCGACCTAACAACTAGATAAAGCAATGATGATTCTCAGCTGAAGGAACAAGAGGAGCCTTAGTGAGGTAACTCAAAATGGCAGCCGCAAGATGGAAACCGTGAAGCTTTCCGTCTCCATTTTTTAGCTGGATTCTAGAGCTGAGCTTTGAAAGGAGCACAAAATCCAAGATCGTGGGTGCAGCCAAGAGGGAGTCCTCACAAGTGTTATGCAATAGTATAGTGTTTTTGCCACCTATAAATATCTCCGATGTGTACTCATCCGTAGCCCTCTTGCTGGCTTTCCCATATGGCACATACTTTATGACCACAACTTGATTAGGATGTTCATCAGGCTCATAGAGGATGGCATAGCTGGAGACCATGTCATCGACGACAGTAATTTTCAAGATCTCCTTGGAACTGAAAGTTTGAGGTACCGAGAGTTTCATGTCGTTGTTGTTTCCCAAATGATTGTAACTATTGACGATGGCTTAATACCAGCATCAACGACGAAATCAACCAACACGGATCTTGGTCTGACCACTCTTTTAAGTCATCACCCCTAATCAAGCTGTTCCTCTTAATAGCCTAATCAATAAACCCTAGAAGGAAAGCCCTAGAAGGAAGGTTTTCTGTGGGCTGCCATTGATGAAAGGAACATCTTCAAAAACACACACCAATGCATACAAAGTTGATGGAGAATTCTCAGCTTCATTCTTCTCCGAAAAAGCCAAGAGGTTACCTACAGTGTCATTTAGCCCCACAACAACATTATTGTATTTGCTGTCCACAGAACAACCTTTTCCACTTTGTTTTGTTTTTTAATTACAAGGAGAAAACAAACAAAGAAAACCCTCCGGCGCCTTGTTTGTCCTGGTGAAAAAGATGTAAAACTATTAGTGGAGGTTCTTGCAGTATGTGGATGTCTGGGCTGGCAAAACCTGCGAGGGTAGCTAGGATATTCGCGCACTGGTTCCTTCTCGATGCACATGCTGAAGTTGCACCTCCTAATCTCTTTGAAGCAATTCACGAATACCTATCAACAAAACATTATGTCTATTAAAATCCGTGTAGGAAGAGGATAAAAGATTAATGACCTCTAAAGAATCCACTTCAAGCATGATACAACGGTACCCTAGCGACCAAGCCAGGGTGAGGCCCGAGTGGACTCCCCAGAGTTCTGCCGAGAGAGGCGAGTCTTTTCCAAGGTAATGTACAAACCCGCCACACCACTGGCCGTGCCAATCATGAAATAAACCTCCCGCTGAAGCGTCGGACGAAGGTGACTTAACCGCTCCGTTAGTATTGAGTTCAATCCAACCCTCCGATGGTTTAGACCACCTCACTGGACTGCCCGTCGGTAAGCCACGATTGGAGAAGAAACAACTTTCCACTGCCTGTGCCTGAGCAATCCACCCCACAAACTCCTTCACTGCACACGAACCCTCCACTGACCACTCAACGAATGGTATCAGGAGTGGGATCGTCAATATTGATAGTGATTGCTGCAATATCCATGCAAATAGGGGCAGGAAAGGTATTTTTGGAAGGTATTCCATTGCTAGGTTCCATCTGCGGTCTAGAGGTCCGCCACTTTGGCATAAAGGATAGTTTCAGGGATTGGAGAGGTTGCCACTGCTATGAGGGGACCCCACTCACTCACCCAATTATCTAGCCAGAACGAAACGTGTCTTCCATTGCCTAGTTGCCAACGGATACCTTGGCGAACAAAGTGCCAATTTTCTGCGATACCCTTCCAGAAAGACGAGGCCCTTGACCGGGCCATCGAATGAGGGATGTGGTATGGGGTTAATCTATATTTAGCCCTATAGAGCATCTGGTTTCGTAAGCAAGGCCCAGCCCATCTTAGTAAGTAGTGCGTTGTTGGTAGATCTAAGCTTTTGGATGCCCAGTTCCCTGACTTTTTTAGGCGCACACACCGAGTCCCAGTTAATTAAGGATGTTTTCCTGTGCTCATCGGTGGAACCCCAAAGAAATTGATGCATGATGCGCTCCAAATCATCACAGAGTTGACGCAATAGCTGAACTGTTTGCATCGTAAAAATATGGAGGGCTGAGATCATCGACTGAGTTAGCGTGATGCGCCCCGCTAAAGACAAAGATTTGGCTCGTCATCCTGAGAGTTTTTGTTGAGCATTATCCAGAATATGCTGATAAGTGTAACAAATGGAACATTCATGGATCAAAGGAACCCCTACGTATTTACCTAGATTGTTCATGCTAGAAATGGACAATGTGCGACTGATGCGCCTGGCCGTTGCAGGGGGAAACGTTTCGAGAGAAGTAAATTTTGGTCTTGGCCTGGTTTACCTTCTGTCCAGAAGTCTGGCAGAACACCTTAAGAATCTGAGCGATAACTTGCGTCTGTATGTCAGTAGCTTCCACGAACAGCACCAAGTCATCCATAAAGAAGAGATGAGATAGGGAGGCTCGGCAACACTCATTTTGAGCGGATGTCAGTGTCCCTGGCTCACTTCGTAAGAAATAAGATGGCCTAGGCGTTCCATGCAAAGAACAAACAGATACGGCGAGAGAGGATCACCTTGTCTAATCCCTTTAGAGGGGGTGAAAGGAGCCAATAAAGTGCCCTGTCAAGCCACCTGCATGGATACAATCGTCACACACTTCATAATGACCCCGATTAGTGGAGCCGAAAGGCTGATATCTTCTAAGGTATGTTGAATAAAACCCCATCGGATCCGGTCATAAGCTTTTTCCAGGTCCACTTTGATCGCAAAGTAATCCTTCCGTCTTGTCTTCTTTCTCATCGAGTGGATGGCTTCCTGGGCAAGGATGATATTATCGGTAATGTGTCGGCCCGGGATGAAGCTACACTGATTGTCCTTGACTAAAAAATCTAGATGTTGCTTCAAACGATTAACAATGACTTTAGAAAGAATTTTATAAGTCACGTTGCACAGACCAATCGGTCGGAACTGGATGATATTAGACGGGGAGGGGATTTTAGGGATAAGGACCAGGATAGTCTAATTCAGATCTCAGTCCCACCGGTTATGACTGAAAGCTGCCTAGATAAACTCAGTTACCTGGGGACCAACCTGCCGCCATTTCTTTTAAAAGAAAAGCACATTGAACCCATTGATCTCAGGGGCTTTATTCGGGTTCATGCCAAAGATGACATTTTTTTATCTCAGTGGGATGGATGGGTTGGCCCAAGTCGCTAAGACTATCCATAGAAAGAGTGGGGAAGGTGCGTGACAACGGAAACCTGTAGCTAGTGTTGGGTTCGAGGGTGTAGAGTTGAACAAAATAAGTTCTAGCTAATTGGCTTAAAAGACCTAGGTCGATAATGATATTTCCTTGAGTGTCCTTTTGGCTCACGATGCGCAATTTCTTGCGTTTGGACAGAGTAAGAGTGTGGTAATATTTAGTATTCCTATCTCCCTGCGATATCCACTCACATCGTGCTTTCTGGTGCCAGTAAATTTCTTCTTTACTTAACACCTGCAACAATTCCCCACTCAATTGTTCCTCCAAATCTAACAGGGGCCCCATATTGTCGTTCTTCATGGCTCTTTGAATGCCCTGGAGTCGTACTAGCAAGCGGTTCTTGCGATGGAAAATATTCCCAAAGTCCTAAAGATTCCAACGTCGGAGCTGGTTAGAAAGATGGTTAAGCTATTTACTGATCGACGCCTCGTCTGAATTCCAATGCTCAGCTATTACCTCATCAAACGCCGAGTGAGTTAACCAGGCATTTTGGAAACGGAAGCTGGGGGAACCGATTGTACTAGAAGTCCGCTGAGAAAGTTGGATATACATAGGAAGATGGTCAAAGCCGAGGAAAGGTAAATGCTGGTTGCTAGTATGCTGGAAGGTTTGAAGCCACTCCGACGATCCAAACACTCTGTCTAAGCGGGCCTGGACTGAGCCTCAACGCCACGTAAATTTGGAGCCAATGTAGCCTAGATCATGCAACCGACTTTACTGAACCCAGTCCTGAAAGTGTTGATTCACTGTCTGCGTTGTCCTGGCTCCACCCCATTTATCCGTGATCTCCAGTTTGACATTAAAATCTCCTCCTATAAGCCAGAGGGTATGCACAGACCGTCCTACCCAAGCTAAAGCTGGCCAGAGGTGCTTTTGAGAAGCAACTTGAGGAATGGAGTAGACAGCGGTAAACGCGAAAGAGTTGGACTCATAATCTACAGTGGTATGAATAAATTGACAGTGCGCAAACATGATAGAAATATTATAGTCCGCGTTCTATAAAATCCATATGCCCCCTGCAAAACCTAAAGCTTCTACTCTGAATGAGTAGTCAGGATAACAGCCTGGGCTCGATTTCCACTAATGCGGGTTTTCATCAGAACGAGAATCCCCTGTTGAAAGCTACGCAGGTAATTATACAGAATCATTAAGAATATGGTTCCCCTGGCCCCTTGACCATTCCAAATTAGAATCAACATAATGACTGGAATTAATTAAGAATTGTACCTCCCATAGGAGCGTCCAGGGAACTGACATCCAAAGAATGCTGGGTTGGCTCCTCAAGTCGGCCAGTCTGGGCTCGGGGTTCTATATGGTCGGATCCATTAGGTAAGTCGGGCGGTTCAGTCTGGACTGTGATCCCTCATGGGCCTTCAGAATTTCTCGGTCCCTCCACTCCGTCCATTAGCTGGAGGCTGTCCTCCCTGTGTGCAGTGCAGGCCTCTAGAATCTAGCTGTCGCATATCATTTCAGTATGCGAGGGGATCTCAACGCTTATGTGGTTTTCGACTCGGGTAGGTTGCATTGGGACAAGGAGGTTAGGTACGGATGGTTGCTTCGGGGTTGGGCTTGCTCGAGACCCTTCGCCCCGGGTGAATGGAGTTGGGTTTAAAGTGGGAACCTTTGGCCCCTTCTTTGTATTTGGGTTTGGGCCATGGGCTTTGAAAACAATCCCTGGGCTGTGAGCACTTGGACTGCCTAACGGCTGGGCCAATTTAATCCTCTGGCCTTGACCCTTTGGCTTGAGACATGGTGGAGCCACTAAGCCGAGCTGTGTCTCCATCAAAGTTGTCGCCTCCAGCGCACTGAATCTAGATCCTGCCAAAAGAGGGGATTTTGGGGTTCTGCTCGAGGGACCTGGACATTGGAGAGACGACTTCTGCTGTTGGAGGAGACATTGGGAAGGCGAGCAAGATCGTCTTTGAACCTATATCCAAGGTTCGTAACCGTTGGGCGTATCGATGTTGGCTGGGCGTTCGCTGGGTTGCTTGCTGCTTCGTCTGCTGACGTTTCCTCCGCTGTCCTCGGTTGTTCTACAGGAGGCGAGGGCGTCGATGCCTCTGGCCGCCTGCACTGTGGATAGGAGAAGAGCTCCTGGTCGATAATACCAAAGTTGTAGCAGAGCTGGGGGAGTCCTTCATAGACGACTTGGAGCAACTCCCCTTCAAGCTTGACTGTGGTCGTTAATGGCTAGCTAATGTCGAGTTCCACCGCAATGCAGGCGTACCGTCCTCATTGGGATAGCAATGTGTGCTCATCGATCTTCACCGTCTTACCGACTAGATTGCCCAAAGCTCGGGGAATGTCTGGGTGGTCACAAGATATTGGAAGCTCCGGGATTCGAATCCATGTGACGGCAAGGTGGATCTTTCCATGCTTCGGACGAAAGGTGGTATCCCTGTTGTGCGGAAACGTGAATAAATTTGGAGTAAAAATAAAACAGCAACAAAAGAAAGAACACCAAAATTTTATACTAGTTCGGTAATGTCTACGTCCAGTTTGGAGACGACTGAGTGTTTCATTATAACAATGAAAGCATACAATAGTGTTTCCCAAAAGACCCAAAATTAACCCAAACCTATTAGAAAAGAGAAAACAAAAAAAATAAATATTTTTTCTTTTCTCTCCCCTCTCACTATTCTTCTCTCTCTTCTCTCACGAAATTTTGCTCTCCCTCTCTTCTGGAAAACTCTCCACTCTCTCACAAAACAACTCTTCTCCAACGATCTCACAACACAACTTCTGCTCTTCACTCTCTTCCTTCATTTGCTTCTCTTTTATAGAGAATTCACTGGGTGTGAACCAAGCCACCATTGTTGAAGCTTCAATTTTTGACTTGAGAGGTTGAGCCAATATTCAACAATCCCAACATAGAACCGAAAACGTTTGCCCGAAGATCATCCACGGACCATCAGCTAAAGCATGGGGGTAGTCAGTCTCTTCCAGAAACCTAACCAGGTAGAAATCATGGTTAAGATCCACGACTTTCAGAGGGCCGATTGGTTTGCAGAGAGCTTGTAAACGAGAACTCAACGTTTGGAACCCAATCCGTCTGCCCAGAAGCTTGACGACAACTGTGAGGCTCCACTGTTGATCCAGTTTATCTTTGAAGGTTTGGGACAGAGTCAGGCCTCTGCCAAGTTTGCGAGATATGGGTGTAATGTCTCCCTCTTCCAGTGTGACGAGTTGCTCGGTTGGCCAGGGCAGTGCTGGGTCTGCCTGTAACACCCAAATACCCCCTGGGAGGATATGTGGATGCCACCCAAGACAGTACAATCAAAACCAAACAATCACACTGACATTTATCTTATGTAGAATCTCAAACACACACACATATATTACATATCGTAATTTCCAGAACAAATCCAAAAGAATATTTACAAGC
>JAOSBP010000206.1:10826672-10844727 GCA_027563825.1 Erythroxylum mucronatum
AACTAAATTCCTTCAATTAATAATTCTTACTTAAGCACTAAAATCCCAAATTATTCTAACAAAAAGGACTTATTAATTTAAACCTCAAAATAAATAAATAATACATGCTTAATGCGAATCGGGGCCCAACACCATGACTCCTATAAGAGTTTAGTGAATCAAAATTAATTTTGAAGGCTTCATGTAAGGCCCCAACATATACCCTGGAAGTATTATAGCATGTCTAAGGTATATTAAGAAGTTAACATAATGAATTAAGTACATCTAAGTATAGTAAGAGACATAACGGTACTTAATGTAAAAGACATGGGTAAATAAAAAATTAGTTCGCTTCCACGTGGACATACATACTCAAACATGAAATATGTATGACAATTTTGATATTTTTGCTTGGATTTATGAACATGATGTGAGTGGAATTAGTATAAGAAGTATCCTATTTGCTTATGGAATGTTTTTTGGTTAAATTGGATGTATTTTTGTGTTGCTTTTGCACATGTGTACCTAGCTGAATAGATAAAATTCCACTAACAGACTTTTTCAATTTGGCCATATCTTGGCACGTTGACCTCCAAATTGGATAATTCCAATTTGAGATTAAACTAAAGACATAGGTCTAAAACTTTGATGAAGGAACCGAAATTTGATTCTACCTTTAAGATTTTGGAATTCTGGTTTGAATTTGAGTTTTGGTTGTTGTCCTTATTTTTTAATAGCCTGTAGTTTTTGGGGTATAACTCCATATAATTAACCAAATTGCATGAAATTTATGACATTATAAAATTAAGACATAAGGGAATGAAATTAATTGATAAGATCAGATGCCAATGTGGGAATTAAAGGAAGAACATGGACCAATATGCAATTTTTCTAAAGTTAACACATTAACCAATTGGATTAAAGTATGTGTGACCAATAAGATTAAAGCTTGTATGTGTCCAATATAATTGTAACATATGGCCCAATAGAATTGTAACACGTGATCTAATAGGATTGTAACATGTGATACAGTAGGATTGTAACATACGATCCAATGGGATTGAAACATATGCCTAAAACCAGAAAATTCATGAAAAGGCATATAGAGAGGGGAGATGAAAGACACTTTAATGGCCTAACTTTAGATTTTTCTCCTCTCCATTTCACCTTCTTCATCCTATCATTTTTCATTTAGTGATTCAAGCAAAACCAAAGAGGAAGGGCAGGAAATGCATTAGAAGAACTACTTTGCCAATTTTAAGGTTTGGGACTTCACTTAGTTAATTTCCGTATTTGTGTATATTTGAATGTAGGGTTTGTCAATAGCCTAGCTCTTTCTTTCCTGGGTCTCCTTTTGAAGGCCTTTCCTTAGTGAAAGCTTAATCTAGTAGTGCTGGACATTTCATTTAGACATGGAGTGGTTGGTAGGATGATGCTTCGGTGTTATTTTGGTGTTATCTTGCTTAGAATTGACAAGAGAGTATCATGTAGTGGAATTCTATCTTGGGTTTGTTGAACCAGTCATATTGTTTAGGTCGTAATTCAGCCTACAGATCTCTAAATTGGGTGAATAGAAATGTATGTCGTGACTATTTGTATATGAATTTGGTTGCCATGTATGTGGGTCGTTACAGGTTCTATATGGGGGGTTTTGTACTTCAACAACCTTTTCAATCATCAAATTAATAAAGTGAGATTACAAATAATGAAACAAAATGTTAAATGACCTTAATTAGCCTTGATCTTCTTTTGTTCTTATTTTGGTCGTCATTTCTTTAGCTGTAAACTTCAACTTCATACATTTTCTTCTTGAGTTTATGACTTCATTTTGTTTTAATATTTTTTAATTAATATAATAAACACATTAGTAGTAATTATGTTTTGTTTTCATCAAAAATCAATTGGAACCTCCCTTGGTTTAACAATCTTCCCCTTTTTATAAAGATATAACATTTGTGATATTAGAGAACCACAATAACAAGATTAGGCACACAAATAAATATCAAAATAGTAATTAGTTCCTTTTAGTTTATGCATAAAGCATAATTCAATATGAATAGCATAATTCAATATCAATAACAAAAGAGATAAATGAAATTAAAGAAATATACATACATCAAGGTAATGTAAATTTACTTAAGCATATTATATAGAGTGTAAGAAATACAAAAAAGACAAAACAATCACTCCCCTTAAATTTCATCTCTCCCCTTGAATGTTATCACTCGCCTTAAATATAATATTACTAATCTTTCTCTCCCTTTTGGAATCAATAAAAAGAATTCTATTAACCAAAAATGAATAATATAAAGTGTCATATGTCAATCTAACTTGGTTAAAAAGATGAATTTGATCAAGATTGACAAACTTTCTCACTAGAGGGTGTTATTGAATATTTAAAAAGTAAAAAAAATATTTATTTTGATAGGGGCATCCTTAATTGTGTTTAATTTAAAAAATTCTCAATTTTAGTATTGTGCCTATGTTGAAAGATTCAATTAAACCATCAAGGGCAAGTTTTGACAAAATTACAAGTTGGAATTGTAAGAAAAAAGTATAATTGCAATATCCAATAGTTAACTTCATAAAAGAATGTATAAATTTGAAAAACCCCAGAATCTAAAAAAATAGAAATATGAAAAGAGTGCCCACAATACCAATATTGAACAAAATTAAAGATATATTGATATAATTGAAAGGAAAACAAACTTGACTCCTTTTACAATTTAACTATAAAGGCTCAATTTAAAAATAATAATTCTTAATGAAGGAAAAATTTTGAAAATCCTAAATATAAAATTCAAAAATGACAAATTTTTAGTTTAATGTAACCTAGTGAGGTTTTTTGTAATAAAGGATGATGTTTTTCAAAGAAAAGAGTGAATTATTTGGCTTTTGGAGGCTATAAATATAAATTATGAGAATAAAAGAAAAGACACAAAGGAGATATTAAGAAGTATGAGGACTAGTCAACTACATGCCTCGACTGGTCGACTAGTGTTAGTGTTTCAAAGATACACAAAAATAAGCAGTGGATGAATAGAGAAAAAAAAGATATGGACTTAAAACACAATCTATTTGTCGATCGATGTTGGTTATTCATCGACCAAGGATGGAGACCAAACTTTTCGCAAATTCTTAAGAAAAAAAGAGTTTCAAAATCAACAAAATTGGACAACCACTGAAGGATATCGGTCGATCAATGTAGTTGTCTAGGCGACCAGATAAGTGAAAAAATAAAGAACAAACTCACTAGAAAGAGAGAAAACATAGTTTTTAGTTATACTAGTCAATCACACTAAGATATTAGTCAAGCAGTATAATCTGAAAAGCTAAAAAAATCTTTTAAATGTAAATTTAAATATCAAAACACATAATGAGTAATGGTAATATTAATAAAGAGTTATTAAAAAGCTTTTAAAAAAACTTCAAACATATAAAGTCAATCAAGAAATGAAAGGGGTTCTTTATCATATAAAATTTCCATCAAGCATACCCAATTCTCTCCTAATTGAGCAAAATCTTATCCTTATTTAAAAATTATTATATTTAAAAATTATTACCCAATTAACATAAATTCTATCTTAATGTCCTCATTTTGTATAATAATCAAAGTGTAGGTACTAAAATTCACAATTTAAAATAATTATTAAACAATGTATGTATAATTCAAACCCAAACAATCATCACCAAGGGTTCATACTTAAATTCACACATAAACACAAGTTATCACATATTTCTAAATTATGAATTAATAATTACCTCATATTGACATTACTTATTAGATAATTGAATGAAGATTCTTCATAAATTTACAATCCATTAGAGGGTCCTCATCCTTCTCATCTCTCTCACTTGGTTCATCAATCATCTCTTTTGAAAAGTCTTTAATGACTAAATTCTCTACATCCTACAACATCTTTAGACTTTCTTAGAGACAAGAAGGTTATATTCATCATGATAAAATTCATAAATTTCTTAATTATACTCAATTTAATAACTACTATCCCTATTATATACCATTTGCTCTTTCTTTTCTAGTAGCTTTATAACTAAGGTAATCAATGTGTTTTAGGAACTCAAATAAGCTTGGTCCTTGGTTGTTAGGTCTTTTCAACACACACTTTTAAGGGTTTTCTTGACATTCTTTGTTTAGGAAAACAAAATCTATTAACATGTCCATACTTTCCACAAAAGTGACATACCATGTTATACTAGTGATGATGATACATATATACATTTTTATATGTGTATGTATAATGAAAATAATTTCTTTAGGCATTACAGTTTTTAAATGTTCTCCTAGGGTAGTGAAATGTCCTATGATTATATATGTGATGCCTACTATGAATGAAAGTTTGATGTATGCTTCTTTGAGGCCTAAAAGGGTGTGAGTAGGTTTGCAAGTTATCATAGAAATTATGCCTATTCTTTCCTAGATAATATTGAACTCTATGCCTAGGTTGTGAGTTAGCATAATGCTTTCTTTTAGGATTAGTCCTATTAGATGTGAAATGTGCATGCATATGCTTGGATGTGGATGTTCAATACTCATTTTTCACATTACGTAACGATTCTTCACTATCCAAATATTTTTCTTTGACAAATGTGATCATAGAATTGCCTTCACTTTCATAGTTATTTCATATTATATGCTTATCATTATAATTCTTTTGAACTCCTAATATGTTTTCAAGTTTTTTACTCCCTTTAGTAAACTTGGACAAAGAGTCCTTAAAGGAATCTACCTCCTTTTCCAATGTTCCATCCTTAAGCTTTAATGCATCTAAGTCATGATTATTATCAATAATCACATTTTTGGATGCTTTAATGCTATGTAATTCACTTTTAATCTTTTCATTCTCACTCATACATGCATCCAACTCTTTTTGAACTTTCTTGAGTTTAGAAAACAATTTCTTCTTTTGCTTACTCATTATTTCTAAACTTTCAACTAATTCATCATAAGTCAAATCAATATCACTATCACATAAGTTAGGGTTGGATGTTACCTCATCATCTTGCATAGCGATAAAGCATATATGAGTTATATCTTCTTTCGAATGCTCACTTATGGATTCATTTCTGTCATCCCAAGTTGATGCTTTAAGTGTTTTCTTCTTTTCCTTCTCCTTTTTATAGTTTTTTATACTTCTCATTATCTTTAAGTTGAGGACATTGTGACTTTATATGGTTAGGTTTTCTAATTCAAAGCAAGTAATGTAAGGAAATTTACATTTAAAATCACTTTTACCTTGCTTGAAGTCCTTTATTTTTGGATAACTTCTTTTTTAAAAACTTCTTGAAGTTTCTATTAAGTAAAACAATGTCTTCTTCTTCGCTTTCACTAGTTGATGTCTCTTCCTCTTTGCTTGATTCTTCCTTTGAGACTACAAATGATAAATTCTTTTTCTTTGGAAACATCATTTCTTCTTACATCTCTTAGAGCCTCATTTCGTATAGGAGGAGGGATCTAACAAGTTCTTTTAATGGTAATGTTGTTAGATCCTTGGATTCTTATGTGCTTATCACTTTAGCTTCCTATATCTTTGGAAGTTAACTAAGCAACTTTCTTACCAATTCAAGATTAGTATAGGTCTTTGCAAGACCTTTGAGAGAATTAATAATATCAATAAATCTAGTATAAATGCTAGATATGTTTTGAAACAATTCTTATTGTTATGTTGGCTACTCTCTTTCACACGACCGGTTCCTTCATGTGTAACTTCTAAAGTACGCCAACTTTTAACTAATTCATCATAAGTCAAGTCAATATCACTATCACATAAGTTAAGGTTGAATGTTACCTCATCATCTTGGATAGCGATAAAGCATATATAAGTTATATCTTCTTTCGAATGCTCGCTTATGGATTCATTTCTGTCATCCCAAGTTGATGCTTTAAGTGTTTCTTCTTTTCCTTCTCCTTTTTATAGTTTATTTTATACTTCTCATTATCTTTAAGTTAAGGACATTGTGACTTTATGTGGTTGGGTTTTCTAATTCAAAGCAAGTAATGTAAGGAAATTTACATTTTAAATCACTTTTACCTTGCTTGAAGTCCTTTACTTTGGATAACTTCTTCTTTAAAAACTTCTGGAATTTTCTATTGAGTAAAACAATGTCTTCTTCTTCACTTTCACTAGTTGATGTCTCTTCCTCTTTGCTTGATTCTTCCTTTGAGACTACAAATGCCAAATTCTTTTTCTTTGGAAACATCATTTCTTCTTACATCTCTTAGAGCCTCATTTCGTATAGGAGGAGGGATCTAACAAGTTCTTCTAATGGTAATGTTGTTAGATCCTTGGATTCTCATGTAGTTATCACTTTGACTTCTTATATCTTTGGTAGTGAACTAACCAACTTTGTTACCAATTCAAGATTAGTATAGGTCTTTCCAAGACCTTTGAGAGAATTAATAATATCAATAAATCTAGTATAAGTGCTAGATATTTTTTGAAACAATTTATATTGTTATGTTGGCTGCTCTCTTTCACTTGACCGGTTCTTTCATGTATAACTTCTAAAGTACGCCAAATATCATGAGTCATTCACACATAGAGATCTTATTGAAATTATTTATTCCTATCGCACAAAATAGGACGCGTATGACTAATATTCAAAGAAACTAATCTTTTACCTCAAAGTTCCCATTCTTCCTTTCATTTGGGTACCATTTGTTATCTATAATTTTAGTAGGGATAAAAAGAACATTTTACGCTATTTCTCAAAAGTCTACACTTTTTGCTGTGAAGAATCTCATCCTAATTTTTCAATAGAGATAATCATTATCATCAAAGAAAGGTGGTCTAATAATTCTTTTTTCCTCTTGGTTGAATGATGATGATGCTCCTCCTGAATATGCCATTATGATTTTTGCTATAGAATTTCATCATAAATACCTAATAAACTTATTCTAATTCCACTTGTTAGTCCCTAATGGTACCCAAGAGATGGGGTGAATTAAGTGTTTACAAAATTCAATAATTCTCTAAACAATATACTTAATTAATAATAAATAATATAAATAAATATGAGAAAATTACAATAACAACACAATAACAAAAATAACACCTAGTAAGAATCCGATTAAAATGCGAGATTTGGAAAGGTCCAGTACTACACAACCTTACCCTTACCTGGTACAAAAGTTATTTCCGATAGACTCAGAAGTAATGCAAAATAATGATAATATAAAATATAAATAAATAAATAGAAATAGAAATATAAAAATATGTAATGCAACACATTATATAGTACATATAGAACATAGTAAAGATTAACAATAAAAGATAATAAATAAATAATTACACAAACCAGAAAAATACAATAACAAAAATAAATCTAAAGAAATTGCTTAATACAATTTAATCAAAAAATTGAATAATAATTTAAAGAGTACAAGAAGGAGCTTAAAGATAGATATCTCCATCTTTTGTTCATAGTGAAAATGTAATAAATTGGGTAATTGCAAGAGTTTAGAGGTAATAATTGATTTTGAAAACCAATGTCTTAAAAGAGCAGCTTTTATGTTATGCAAAGCTTTGGTATGCTAATCATTGCATTCTTAAGAATATAGGTGGATTACTAAAGTGGGTAATTATATGATATGTTAAAAGGTTATGGATGAGCAATAGAGATGGATAGAACATAGTGCAATTATTTTTCTTGAAAATGATTGAGACAGATGTTGGATTAATATAACCCTAGTTTATCTTCTGTGCATCTCTAGCAAATTTTTAGTTCTATATCTTTTTATTCTACGCTTATTAGGCTTTGGTTATTAATGTAGCTACTAGGTCACAAAATATGCAACTGTAGCATTTAAGACGAGCTACTACGACAGTATGCACCAAATGTGAATTACTTAAAAACTAGCAAGGTGTTGCCAATTTAACAATGGCTTTAATATTGTAGCACCATATGAAAACCCTCATTTTAAATGGTAATGGTTCTACTTTAATAAAAAATTAAACTTAATGACAAAATTTACAAATATATGAAAAGGATAATCAAATCCATTAATTTAAATAGAAAAACAAAGTGGGTTTCAAAGTTACCGCTCTCACTAAATTCCACTTATGCAGTGTCTTATAGTCTAACTTTATAAATGTTCACACCACGAGAAAATGCCACTAATTATTCTTCTTTTATATTTTGCATGACTGACAGCCTTAATTTAGGAGGACTTATGCTTTGCATTAAAATATCCTCAACAAATATATTGAATGATCCTAGATATAAGTTTTCTAGAGGCATATACATATTGACACACCTTGTCATATAAATCTAGCCATATCCTATAAATCAGACATAATACAAGAAATAAAACATTATCTGTAGAGATGGAAATTCTAGCAATATGGGCTTTGGAAAACTTAGAAAGTAAAATTCTAAGTTACCAAGTTACTAAATGCTAAAGAGTGTTAAGGATTTGAAATTTAAGTTAAAAGGATAATTTTTTTAAAATAAATGATGAGTACAAAGTTAAGAAAGATGAAAACAATGATAGATTTTAAGTTTGATAGTGTGATTGTGATTGTGTGCCCTTTATGTTGTGATGTTGGTGCCTTTATACAATCCTTTCAAATTTAACTACCTCAATCAATTTTTATGTAACCTTTCAACCTCCAATCATACTTCAATCATGACTATGTTCTCATGAATTGGCCGCCAATACACAATTGTTTTTAAAGTACATGTTAATCATATTTCAACCATCTTGACTCACAAGTCCTGAACTTACTTAATGATTCTTATGCTCAAGATTTCCCTAAACAATTTAGTTGACTTCTAAAAATCTTCACACAACTGGGCCATTTTTATCTTTGGCTTAAATAGGCCGAATTTCACTCAGGCTATCAATAATTGCCCCCTGTATATGTTTGATTAAGCAAGCTAAATATATGGTATTAAAGAACTTCTAGACTTCACAAGAATGAGTTCAAGGTCATCAATCAAACTCACATATATAGACCAATCGTTTTAGAATGTTCATGAACCAAGAAAAGCCCAACTAAAAGAAGAAGCCTAGAAACATCATCAAGATAACCTTCACACAATCCTTATCCAAAAAGAGTCATTGATTGAAAGGGAACATTAGGCATAGTAGTTGTGTAAAGACTCTTTTGCATTTTAAATTGTTAACTCCTTGCCTATTATAAAAGTTTAAGGATTTGATCTATTTACATTTCGAACTCCTGCTACTCCTTTAAGTTTTTATTATTTTTTCTACAAATTCCCCTCATTCTTAACTATTTATTACTTTAAACTACAAGCAAACTCCATCTTCTCTACTAACCCTAGGTTTTTCCTCTTCTTTTCCTTACAAATTCCTCTAAAACTTAATAAACTCTCCTTTTGTAATTTCTATTATAGGTGTCAAACATTGTGCTTCTTCTTTATCTTCCACCGACTGTACCGAGTAAAATGTTATAGATGTAATCCATCAACTTCTCTTTATATTTTATTCAAATATTCTACCTTTTTTCCTTAATTTCATTCTCCATGTAGGCTATAAAACTCCAAAGAGTCTCAATTCCTATTGAGCCACTCCTAGCCTTTATTAGATTAAGGCAAAAAGCTTTAAAATCTGAACTTTTTCTAGAGTTTCTTTTAATTATGTCATCTAAATCTCCTTTTTATAACATTCAAGTAAGAATTCCACACTTTGATCATGAGCATGAGTTACCGTTAACTATCAGAATCTTGTCGTTTGTTGGATCTCCTTAGCCATCTCTCCTATAAGTAGGAGAGGTAAGTAAATCAAGCTTCCTACTATAATTTCCTTTATCACAAACCTTATAATCTTTAAAATCATTTCCAAAGAATGCAGAATAATGGAACAAATGGATATATAGACTATAACCCTCTTCCGTTCCACTTAGAAAAAGCATGGAATTCTTTAATTGATAGCCCTGTACAGGAACCCACTAGAGTACCAACCCAATTTGCTATTTGTTTTCCTGAAGTTGCAGAGTCCTTCATACAATTCCTTTATTTTTCCTCTTGGCCATGCATTTATCTTACTTAAAGATGCTTTCTTTTTGACTAGCTGACCTGTTATTGGAGTGGATTTTGATTTTTTAGTTGAAAAAACTTCTGATTTAAACCTTAGTGCCTTCAAATATTCTTCTTACTATTGCATGATTAATATTTATTCTTTCTTTTAAGAACCATATCTCTTATGAAAAGCATATTAAGTTTATTTTGGTTTTGTTCAATCAATTAGGCTTTTGTCCAATAAAGAATAAATCAAGTCTAGAATTATTCTATTTTTAAAGAGAAGTAGCCTCAGGTAGGTTTTTTTTTGCTATAAGTTATGTTTTTCTAGGATTCCTTTACTATAATATAAGGAGTTTGTCTAATATCCTCCTTTAAAGGCTCAATTTAAATGTATAGTTCATCTAGTTTTGGACACTTACTGATGTTCAGAAACTCAAGGATAAAGAAGGATTTCCTTCTATAAACCCTAAAATCCTTAATTTTCTCAACCTTCGTCTTTCAACAAGCCTATGTAGTAAACCCACTAAGGATATTTTTAGTACCATGTTTTCTTTAAAGTCCAGGTTAATGGACTATTTAACCCCTTTTAAAATCCCTCTAAAAGGCCTTATTATCTAAAGATCTTCAAGCCCTCTAATTCTTCTTACTCGACTATTTGTCAAGAACTTTTCCTTTCTTACACTAATATAAAAGTCTTTGTGGTAGGTGGTAACAAGGCTTTTAAACCTGGCCCTTCTATCATAGCCTTGGCCTTTGAAATATATTTGCCTTATCTTTGGAGCCAGGAACTTGATCTTTCCCTAGGAATTCCTTCTATCATCTACCTTTTGGACTACCTAGTGGAATTCTCCTTCAAAGTTGGTGCCATTAATGATGAATTCTTGCGTGAAATCTTTAAACATTATCATACTTTAAAATGTAAGATTTCTATGGTGACTGTTGCCAATATAGAAGCTTATAATTTTTTATGGAAAAAGAACGACTGGCAATTACTTCCTCGCTCAGATTTTGTAATCCTTAAAGGTACTTTTTCTTACTCTAGTCTTTTAAAAATTATTTAATTTCAATTTTATAACTAACTTTTGATGCTTTAAATTTCAAAATTTTAAATGTTGAAGGAAAAGAAAAGGAAAAGACCACTTCCCAAAAAGAATTAAAACTAGCTATAAGCTCTACCACTAAGAGAAAATTTTAAAAAAATATCCATTGGCTCCTAGCTCTAAGAAAGTAAAGAAATTAACCCGCTCTACCAACACGTTGATTGAGTAAGTTGAAGCCACTATAGCCACTATTGAAGAAACTGCCCCTAAAGATGAGACTTCTTCCACCCCTAAGGAGTTTGTGGAAGACATCAGTGATGGTATCTCACTCATTTCTAATTTCTTTTATTCTATTAACATAAATTCACACCATATGCCCTCTCACATGAACTAGAATTTGGGAAATTTATAAGTTCCCATGAATTAAAGATCACAAAAGTCATTTCACCAGAGAGGTAAAGCAAAATTCCCTCCACATTTATAAAAATTCTCTAAACTTATTGACAAGTTCTTCTATATCTTATAAGCATGAGATGTTTGGCTAACAATAGAAACTTATAAGTAACTCTTTGATTTAAGCTTCCTAGACATTTCACTTGAAGCTCTTTCTCATGTTGTACCATTGATTAATTATGAGGAACTGATAAGAGTTAAGGAGTCCTTGAAGATGAGATGCATTCTAATTTTTAACTGAAATTCAATGTAGTTTATTTCTAAGCATGTTGTCCTATATTGGTTCTGTGACCCAATCACCTACCATTGGACAAAATTTAAGCAAAATTGAGAAAGTATTATCCTCCTTTAAGAAGTCCTGCAATGACCATGCTGTTTACTCCAAGAGACTAAACTTCTCACAAAGACACCGAGAGGACTATGAAGTGATGGAAGTAAAGGTAAAAGTCTCCTAGCACCAATTCAAAAACTAAAAAAAGAATTTGACTCTTTAGAGGATCAGACTAATGAATATGCAAGAGCCATCAAGTTGATTGGACAAAAGTAAAAGACTCTAAACCAGGACGATAAGCAACTTAATTAGGAATTTAATAAGGAGAAGCAGATGACTAAAGACCTAGGAAAATAACTGCTGCTGTAAAAGGAAAAGGTCAGCCTTTGGAAACAACAGGTATAATAAGCTAAAGAAGATCAAGTTTATTGTAATAAAAAATAGGTGAGGATCTAGTCTTTTAACTTGGATCAACTTTAAATACTTTACACCCTTTATGAACAATTTATTGTCCACAAGTTGGACTATTTGGTTTTGAATTTTATTTTCTTTGGAATAATTACTACTTGAATAATTATTTTGGTGTTCACTAAGTTATTGGAGAATTTTATTCTTTTACACCTAATTCTCCCATAGAGTAGGCATATAAGGTTTTAAATATATCCTATGTAATAAAGCATTTATAAGTTTCATCTTCTAGGCTAGATTGCCAATATATGTTATTTTCTAAAACCATATGAATTTTAAATAGCAATTCCTAATTAGAAGATCACTTTCCCCAGTTTTTGTCCTTTGTTCCAAGTGGCAAAATTACTTTCCATACCAAATCATTTTCTTGGAATTCTATTTATGAACTCTTTTATTGTAAAGCTTTGCTACCTTTTCTTTTTCTATAATCATGTTATTCAGCCTATAGGTGAACTTCATCTAGATCCTCTAATTCCATTTTCATTACATTAGAATACTCAAACACCTTTAAAACATTTTGCTTATCTATATGTTTAGAATTCCAATTTGCCTGTAAAGTCTTAGACAAAATTCTATGCCAATCTCTAGGATACTCCTCTAATGTCTTCTCTAAGATTTCAAGTACTACTTTAGTTTACCTTTTATCTTATCCATTAGCCTGAGTATAGTAAGGAGTCATCTTTAACTTCCTAATGAGTAAACATAGCTCCTTGGTAACTCATTATTGATTATAGAATTCCAAATTAATGAATAATTTGTTATTTAATCAACTTCACTACATCGATTTGCTCAAACTTTTTTATGTGTTAAGCAACCACTTATTTAGTAAAATAATATGTTGCAAACATAACATAATTGTTATCTTTAGAGGAAGGTGGGTAGATTTTTCAATTAAGGTTAATAATCTAACCCTTAAATGGCTTTAGCTTAATTATATGGTGCAACTCAGAAGCACGAATTCGTTGTATTCTTCCATACATTTGGCATTGTTAGTAACTTTTTGCATATGATGTATAATCCTTTAACCATGACATTTAATAAGCCATCTCATTTTAACTTCAAACTGATGGACACTAGATACCCCTTATGAACTTGCTTCATTATAATTATTTCCCCCAAACATCTCTAAACAACTTAAAAGAAGTCCGTTACTGCCTTGCTGAAATAAGATTCCTTCAATCAATACAAATTTAAGTGCTTGCAATTTAATTTTATGGGGCACCTTCTTATTATGGTTCTTTAAAAGGTTTTTAAACTTTTCCCTTCAATCCCGAATGACTTCTTTATCGATGTTAAAAACTTCTAAGGAAATTTTCCTTTAATAAATGGATAGATAAGACCTTCAGTACATAATAACACATTTATGAACAAGCTCCTTAGATATACTTAACTCATAGGCAATTTAAGAAAGTTCATTTGTCTCCCAATTCTCTTCTAGAGGAAAATGTTGGAATCCAACCTCATCAAAGAATTCCAACAATTGAGCAACAACAGTATAATAAGGTGACAAAGTTAAACTTACGCACCTATATTCTCCTGCTATCTACCACCATACCAACTAAGAATATCTTATAATGAGGACACCATTAGCCCGCAGATCTACTGGAAGTTCTAGCCCAGTTATTATGCCCTCATATTTAGGCTGATTACGAATAAATAAGAAGTCTATCTTGAGGGAAAGAAGATTTTTTGTTCCTATTAAACTAAAGAAGGTTCCAATTGATGTTTTGATGATAACAAAACATAATTATTACTAATGTTTCTATTATTTTTATGAAAAGCAATATTAGAACAAAATGAATTCATAAACTTAACAAGATAGTATATGAAGCTGATAAAGAGAAGTTAAAATTTACAGTCGATGAAATGAAGAAAATTTACAACCGATGAAATGAAGACCAAAATAAGAATAAAAGAAGATCAAGGCTTATAAAGGTCATTTCACATTTTGTATTATTATTTGTAAGATCGCTTTGTTGATTTGATGATCTATAAGACTCGCCATACATAATCATTTAATGTTACTTAATGAACGAGTCTTTACATTCATCAAAAGGCATTGAAGCTTTTAATTTTAATATAAAAGCTTCTTGATCTTTCAAATAATATTTTGGGAACACTTTGGGAAGTGCATTTATATTAAACAAACTGGTCTTGAGCATTTGAAGTTGTTAAAATCATGTTTTTGGGGTAATTGGTTAACCTATATGAGTTATTGGTCAACCAATATAGGTTAAAGCTATTAATTTGATGTACTATGAGTTTGTTATAACATTAATGAATTGGTGTACCAATGTACCATGTCGTTTGAAAAATATGTGTACTAGTCGACTAATTTCTAACAACTAGTGAATCTAGTGTTGTAAATGTATATTGGACGACCAATGCACTATATATAGTTGTTATAACAACTAGTTCTTAAATTTAATGGCTATTTAGGGTTCCAAAACACTATAAGTAGGCTTTTTTTCTTTGGTTCTAGTATTAAGAATAATTCGGGTGTTTATATACAAATTTCAAAAAAAAAAATTCAATCATTTGAGCATTATTGTCTCATATTTATGCAAATGAGCCATTTTGGAGTTATCAAGTGAATAAGTAAGATATTTTTTAGTTATAATACTTTTTTTGAGTGTTGAATATTGTACTTCGGAGTTTTTCAAATGAGATTAAGGTTTCTCTTCACCTTTAAAAAAGATTGTTAGAAGGGTTCCTCTTTACCGAGAAAGATTGTGCAAAGGTTGTTCTTTACCTTGAAAAAAGAATTATAATGGAATTCTAAAAAGAGTCTTTAGAGTGGATGTAGGCAAGGGTTGTTTATCGAACCATTATAAATTAGTTTGCATTTTGTCATTCCTATCCTCTTTAAATTACTGTTCAATTTTTTGATTAATTTTTATTAAGTAAATTCCTTCTACTTATTTATATTGATTGTTGTTAATTGAGTATATTAGTTTTAAAAATTGTTCAATTTTATAAACACCCAATTCAACTCCCTCTTGGTGCCATTAGAGACTAACAAGTGGTATCAAAGCAAGTCTATTAGGCTAATATTTCTAACAAAATCTTATAGAAAAGATCATAATGGTATGTTTAGGAAAATCATCATCATCATTCTACCAGTAAGAAGCATTAATAGACCACTTTTCTTTGATGATAATAATTTTCTTTATTGGAAAACTAGGATGAGATTCTTCTTAATAACTGACAGTGTAGACCTTTGGGAAATAATGTCAAATGGCCTGTCTATTCCTAATAAAATTGTTGATAAAAAAAGGTACCCAAATTAAAGGAAGAATGAGAACCTTACGATAAAATTTTAGTTTTTTAAAAATAATAGGGTCACACATATCTTTTTTGTGCATTAGAAAGAAATGAATTCAATAGGGTCCCAACGTGTGAAACAACTCATGAAATTTTGCATATTTTAGATTACACATCAAGGAACTAATTAAATATAATAGAAAAAAGTAAGCATGCTAACACATTAATATGTATTGTTTCAAATAAAGCAAATCTAACGTGTATACTGGATTTATTATATTACAAATACTCTCAAAGGTCTTGGAAAGACATATACTAATATTGAAATGATAAGAAAGTTGCTTAGATCACTTTCAAAGATATGGGAAGCTAAAATGACGATTATATAAGAAGTCAAGGATCTAACAATGTTACAATTATAGAAGCTTATTGAATCTATTCTTACATACGAAGTGAGGCTACAAAATAAGCAAGAAGAAACGAAAATTAAAAGAAAAGAATTTAGTGTTTAAAGCCTCAAAGGAAGAATCCAACAAAGAGGAAGAGACATCAACTAGTAAAAGTAATGAAGAAGACATTGGTTTAGTCACTAGAAAATTTAAAAAAATTCTCTAAAAGAAAGGAATTTAAGGATGGTAAAATGCTTTAAGATATAAATCCTCTAATATTACTTACTTTGAATGTAGAAAACATGGCTATATAAAGTCATAATGTCCCCAGTTTAAAAATAATAAAAAAAATGAGAGAAATTATTAGAAGGAGAAAAGGAAAAGAAGAAATCACTTAAAGCATCAATTTGGGAGGACACAAGTGAATTTGAAAGTGACCATTTGAAAGAAGAGATAACTCATATATGTTTTATCACTGTAGTTGGTGATGAGGTAACATCCAACCTTAAGTTGTGTGATAGTGATATTGATTTGACTTATGATGAATTAATTGAAAATGTAGAAATCATAAGCAAGAAAAGGAAGAAATTGTCTTCTAAACTCAAAGAAGTTTAAAAAGAGTTGAATGCATACATAAGTGAATGAAAAAATGAAAAGTAAATTGTATAGTATTAAGCAACCAAAATAATTAGTGATGACAATCATCACTTGGATGAATTAAGGCCTGAGAATAAAACATTGAAAAAAGAGTTACATTCCCTTAAGGACTTTTTGTCCAAGTTTACTACAGGGAGTGAAATACTAGAAAACATGCTAAGAGCTCAAAACAATTCCAATGATGGGCATAGAATAAAATATAACTATTTTCAAGTGAAAAAAAATTGTATAGTGAAGAATCATTGCCTAAAATGACAAATGAGTATGCGGCATCTACATCTAAGCATACACATGCACATAACACATCCATTAGGGCTCAACTTAAGAGCAAACATCATGCTTTTATATATGCCTTACAACCTATATGTAGAGTTCAATACAATTAAGGGAAGAATAGTTATAACTTCTATAATAACATACAAACCTACTCACACCCTTTTAGGCCTCAAAGAAACATATATCAAGCTTTCATCCGTGGTAGGCATTATACATATAGTCATGGGACATTTCACTACCTTAAGAGACAATTAAACAACTTTAATATCTCAAGGAAGTTTTCTCATTATACATACAAACGTAGAAATGCATATATGTATCATCCTCATTCATATAATATGATATGTCACTCTTATAGTAAGTATGGATATGTTGATAAATTTTGTTTTCTTAGATAAAGAAATTCAAGCAAATCTTTGAAAGCATGCGTTGAAAAGAAGAAAGAACCAAATAACCAAGGAAGCTTGGCCTGAGGCTTAGTTAACTAGTCTAGTATGTTGATTTCGGGCTGACTGTAATTAGTTAGACCTGGGTGGGGTGAACTAGATCAAACCTAGTTACCATTTTTACAATCATTTAATTAAAATATTTGACTATTATTGATTTGAGGGTGAGCCTTAAAATAACCGGTAAAGTTACTCCTTTGTGACTAAAAGGTCACGAATTCAAGTTATGGAAACAACCACTTTGTAAAATGTAAAGAGAAGGCTGTAGATAGTTGATGTCCCTCCCCCAACCCTTACAAAATGGGGAGCCTAGTGCACTGAAATTTTTCAAATCCAAAAACCCTAAACTTAAAATATCTGAAAAGTTCATATTTGTGTTTAATTATTTGGGTTGGTTGTGTGAGGCTTATTGAAGCTGGTATGTTCAGTGAGGAGCTTGTTGTAGTGTTGGTTGAGTTATTTGGGTTGTTGGTTGAGGGTTGGATTGTCGTCAGTGTGATTGGTGGAGTGCTCTTGGGATAGATGGTGAACAATGACAGCAACTTGAAACGGTGAAGTTGTTAGTGTTGACGCTATGTGAAACTGTGTGAATGTTAGAGTGCCCCCACAACTGTAAGGTGGCAGCTTCGGTGATGAAGTTGCTTGGCAGTTGTTTGCGGCTTACAATGATAGCAAGAAGTTATAACGCCCCAAATTAAGGGTTAGAAGACATGAGTACAAATTACGAAATTGGCATGTAGTCATGATATTTTTCGGGTACATTGGTCTAATGAACTTCGGAGTGATTCGGATAATATTAAGATATTG
>JAOSBP010000206.1:10846554-10857723 GCA_027563825.1 Erythroxylum mucronatum
ATTAATATAGTAAATACTAGTGAATTTATTATTATTAATATCCTCTTAAATTATATCTAAATATATGATAGTTTTTTTGGGTGTTTCAGGTTCAGGTTTAAACCTAAACCTATAAATCAGGTTCGGTTCGGTTAACTGCTATAAGTGCGGTTTAGGTTCGGTTAACCTAGAACCGCAAGTTAGAAACCTGAACCTGAACCATGAACCTGATTTTTCAAGTTTGGTTTAAACCGAACCGAACTCGGTTAACCTTATTTACAGGTTCGGTTCATGTGATTCAGGTTCGGTTCATAGGTTCGCGGATTTTCTTGAACACCTTTATCTAGCTCCCCAAGAATCTAAAGCCTATTTATAATATATTTTGATATTTTAATAACTTAATTAAAATTAAATTTTAATTTTAATTAAACTTTAACTATAATTGAAATTAATTATAATTAAATATCAATTATGATCACATAAGATTCAATATTTTATATTTATCTTTATTTATCAAACATTACATATTTAATCATAAAATTTCTCCAGCTTTACAATTAAGTATAAGTTGATTAAATTTTTTTTCTCTTCAAATTGTTTTTTGTGTAAGTTATTAAGTTTTCAAATATATTGACAATAAATATAAATTATAATTCTGAATTATATTAATATTTAAAAATGTCAAAATAATTTTAAGTAACATTTTATTTACCAAAAAAACGTTTTAATATTTTAATCATACATAAAGTATGAAATTCATGTCTATTTTATTTAAATTATTGTTAATTCTTCACAATTACAATTAATGATATTTAAAAACTATTTTAAAAACATCATTTCACCTGAAAATTTTTCTAAATCAGACATGCGATCTTCTTTTGGCGTGTGATTATCACCTGGCTCCACAGGCGTCTTTTCTTGTTTGATCTTTTCCCAGCACAAAACTATGCAGACTATTCCCCTTTCTTGCTATTATCTTATCTCGTTTTTTTCTTCTTTCCTTCTAATGATAGAACTTCTCCACTTTAAAACTGTTGATTTTCCTTTTAAGTTTGATCGACTGAATAAAAAGAGATGGAAAAGATGAAAAACGCAGGTTTTGTTTATTCCACATGAAGCTTCACTTACATACACCCCATTCATAACAACACTTACACCGCAACAAAGGGATAAATTTATTCAAAGTGTAGTATTACCCATGAAATGGGTAAATGCACGGAACATACAATCTCTTAGCCAAGAATGGCGTTTGCAGTAGTGGTAACAGCAGCAGTGAGGAAGATGGACTCAAATTTCGGTGTCTGTGGAGTGAAGATGTACATGTGGCAGTCATGAGAATCAACTCTGGAACCGAATGATCCCACCGCATTTTCCACCACTTCTTTGTGCTATGTCCCCAAAACAAAATTTCAAGGTCAATCAATCACTTCTCAATTGAATCTCACCCAAAAACTTAATGCCACAAAAGAACTTTGGTTAAAAGATTTTGGTCTCCTAGAACTAATATGTGTACTCTTTTTCAATACCAATAAAATGAAGTTGAATAATCCCAGTAAAAGACTTTCAGTTTCCCTACCTTCCATAAGTCTCTCACTGAGACAGCAGTGGTGGATTCAAGACCAAGTGTATCCCATCTTGCCGTAATAGTTGCAGCTTCAGGACACCGATTCCAGAAAGCAACAGTCAAACGATGTCCAGACAAAGGGCCAGCCCAGACCTAAAATAACATGCAAAACATTAATATTTCATCATCCATTGCTTTAGAAAATATGAAACGCAGGTGGAAAACATTCAATTACAAGCCCACTCTAGTATCTACAATAATTGGTTATGCTACATATATTGCAACAGTCAACCTGTAGGCAACCATCAATCCCAGAAGAATGTACTCTCCTCCCCTGAACGCCAAGTGGGTCTGAAAGGAGAATCAACATCCTAGCTTGTTAATTTTTCAGCTTCAATGAGAAAAACAACATTTAGGCAACATCTACATGCTTAGTTTACCTTGGTTTACAGCAATAACCTCCTTATTGGTAACGATCTCTAAAGCTTCTGCAGTAATATTTCTCACATCACAACCAATTACAAGAGGGGCCTGCACAGATAATTAGGCCCTATTCAAAAATGAATTTTTGTGCAAGTTCGAAAGATAATGAAGCTCACAGACATGAAGCAAGTGATGAATCCAAGACATTGTCATCAATTAAAGTGGTTCTAATATTCGAAATCATAGAAAACTAAAAAGAGGCATATCACTCATTGCATTTGCAAATAATTATCAGACCAAACAAAACCCTGAACTAAATAGGATTGCTAAGAAGATAACTCAGATATTTGATGAGACTGAAATTCATTATGAATTGAAAAATATTATACAATGCCCTATAGATAATAAGAACAATATTTTGGGGGAAGACCTTCATCAAAGCCCATATGCTAAAGTGACCACGATACTCGTGATAAGTCATTCCTCCATTGCCAACTTCCAACATATCAGGATCTGCCATAAGATCAAAAGCATGATTGTTGCAGATGAATCTCTAGGGATACCATAGAAGAGATTTTAAACAATTATAATCACAGAGATCATAATTTTACCATTCCATCCACCTGGTCCTGCGTAAGCTGCCCATTTGTTGTTCAAATCAGCAATTGTGGTCATGCTTAACAACAAAAATGATAGAAGCGAATACATCATGTTAGCAACCAATCCTTCAGTCTTCTCAGAGTTACCAGTCTAAAACTTACAGTGACAGTAATATTAACTATTTCTCATTTTAAGAACTATCAGCAGATTGTAATATGGTGCCAGCCAAATTGGTTTCCACTTAGTAAATCACAATATTGGATGGGAAAAAATGTTTTATAAAAGATGCTTCACATTGAATCATCACTCTGGAAAGCAATGAAACCTTGCAGTTGCAGATGTTAAACCAACTGTCTAATAATCAAGTTCAACACAGAATACATGACACTACTCTGCTATAGGAGAAATGAGATACATAGCAACGATAGATACATAAGGACCTAAAATGGTTTTTAACTGAAATTTGGCACCCAAACGTCTTCAATGATGATGTTCCTTGACTGGAATGCAAAATAGATGTATGTCTGCAAACTTTGGAAATTACTAAAAAAGCTAGTTGGAGACTTCATGTTAAGAAAACTTGTTAATATTTGTGTTTCTAATGATCATCAGAAGCAGAATTCCAAATGTTAGACCTTGCCCATGTATCATTTATGTCTTCTGATATACGCCAACTATTTCCAACATTTCTTCCCCATGTGGGGACATCATCAATACCCCTGTCAAAATAAAGATGAAGTGAAATTAATTCACAAGGAAACAACAGCCTGTTGTTGATACAAGCCAAGGATTAACTGGATTACCAGTTACAAAGTGAATAGAAAATAGTGCGTCCACTTGCATTTAGAGCATCACGCATTGGAGGGTATCTGGAAAGTATCAAATGACATGAAGTTAACTTCGAGTTAACAAAAATAGTTATCTTGACAGCTTAATGAGGCTGAGCTAAAACCTTTCTATTGGTTTGATCCCCAGGTTGTAACAGTTGTCATACTTCAAATAGTCAACACCCTATTAACACAGAATCAACAATTGAATTTAAGCAAACTTCAGGGTATAGCAAGGAGCTCTCGTATCATGAATTCTTACTTGAGATAAACAAGAATAGCTACCCGCATACAAAAATGGAGATAAGGAATATGTTCATTTAGTCATTTGGTTTTTTTTTTTTTTGGGTCTTTGAAGTTTTTCATGACCTTAAAAAACTACGATCATATAGCTATAGAGACATGCAATGACTCAAGAAGAGAGTTCTGTTAATCCAGTCTTCTACTGTCCCCATAGAAATTATCTATCTTGTCTTTAAATCATAGATTTGATTCTTCTAATACAAAGCGATACAAATTGACATTACTCTCCATTATGCAAAGTATCACACATAAATAGGCAACATTAAGTAGCTATGTCATCAAGGTTCAGCAGAAGATTTAATATTCAAACCCATGAAGCAAATAAGTTTGCATCATCTTTCTCATGGAAAAGTGATCCAGGTCGAACTTGACAAGTAAAAACCCTGCATAAATGCAAGCAAATTTCATAGAATAAGAGGAGACCTACATGATGACAGCACAATTAAGAAACTTTCATAGATGATATAAGCGTTGGAAACTTCTTAATACCCTGCACCAGAATAAATACCAAGCTTCAGGCCCTTCCCATGTACATAATCAGCAAGAGCTTTGATTCCGGACGGAAATGTTTTTGGGTTGGGGACAAGTTGACCCTGTAAAATCATAGAAGACGGCAGGAATATATATGCAACTATCAGCAAATTCCCAAATTCACCAGTTCTGTGATACTAACAACTAGTATTAGAGTGGTTCTGGAGCCTGTTTATGAGTGTTTTTGTGTTTTCTTTTTCCCTTTTATAGTTGACTGGAATTGCAGAGCACCAGCATGGCTAAAGTAAAAATGAAAAGAAACAAAAAGAAATAGTTTAGTTTACCTTTGAGTCTCGTTTTCGAGTGGACCAGCAATCATCTGCATTTTGATGAAACAGATTCTTTAGCTATAAATAGCAACATCGCACAAACTTGAGGTATATACTCAAAAGCTCTCATGACGAATACCTATATTGACATAGTCGTAACCTAGATCGGACAAGCCAGTTGAAACAAGTGCATCAGCTGTCAAAACAATGTTGATAATTAGCACTCTAAATGGACTTTATGTTTACGGACAAACAGATCATTGTCCTCTGGATAATCCACATCGGGTTCCAAACCACAAGGAGCCAAATTCGCTGGCAAGTTATATACGCGGAAAATAGAGAAACTTGTATAGCAATAAATGTTTTCCCAAAATAAACAAAAAATAAGTAGAAAGAATTTCCTTTTCCGACTATACACTTCGCAAGCTTGATCCCAATTATGAGCCAGTAAACCACCTTTGCCTATTAATGCAAATTTCTTCAGGACATAAAAGAATTCTAAAAAACACCCCGAAGTTGATCTTCTTAAAAAAGGAATATCATTGATTTTGATGCAACTACAAAATGATGACAAGAAATGCAAAAGACGGGAACTTGAAACCGACAAACCTGTTTCTTTGATTACAGTCTCATCGATATTGCACGCGAAGAAGTTCCAGCTACTCCATCTGCAATATATCAGTTAAAGTATGATTGCATGTTCTTTCCAGAAGTACCACTAAGATCTGAAGATAAAGTAAAATAAATAATGAAAGTAAAGGGAAAAAAAAAAAAGAAAGTGGGGAAGAGGAAGAGAGAGACCCCATCTGAGGAGTTTGAGCCAAACCGTTGTTAAGCTGAAAAATCCCATATTTGGAAGTGTCATAAAGTTCAGTGAAGGACTTGCTGTATCCAAAATTGCTGACGGATTGCTGTAGAACGGGCCTTCTTGCCACCACTTCCCCTGCACTCACACTATTGTTCACCCACAGACATACACAAACAATCCAAACATAGACGCAGCTAAAACGAGTAGTCCCCGTCATCTTCAACAAACTTAAGGCGAACAGATTGGAGCAAAGACACAGTCTTCGACACAAACAAGAACCTGAACTTTAACTGTACATGCAAAGAACAGAATACGGAGTCGTACAACATTAAAGAGTTGGGTCGACGTGTTCAGCGCCAGTCAATGTTTGGAAGCATCGAGACAATACACGAGTCAGCAACGGATAAGCATTCTAGAACACGTAATTGCGCTTGATACAATATCCATTGTAATTTTAGGTTTATCTAATTAATTAATAGGTGAATAAGCAAATTAAGAAACTAGATTCTTTTTCTTTTTTTTGTTTGTTTGACAAGGACCGTATTATAAATTAAAAGCGTGTGAACATGATTTCCCCTCTCATGAAGGGCTCAACGGCATCAGATCAAATGAGAAAAGCTTTATGGCCCAATCCAGATTTACAGCTTCGTATTGGATTGAAGACGTGGACGTCCATTAGTTTTACTTGCTTTTTTTTTAATTATGGTTCAAAATTAATAAAAAGACAAGATGGTTTTTAGATGAATTCTATATAAGTTTTCGATCCAATGCTTAATTAATTCAAATAAATGGTATTGTTAATGTTCAAACTCATATTAAATAATTGCTTAATTTATAAGAAGTTTGGGTTTATTTTTATTTTTTAGTGTACCCTTCGTGATTTTTTTTATCCCGTCTTTATTTTGTTTTTTATATTTACTTTTTAGTTATGATTATATTAATAATTATGTTACTATGGATAAAATACACTAAATAATAGTTAAAATAAATTAATTTATTATTATTATATTTTTATTTCCAACGAAGAGATGTTACTACGTGAAAAAATAAAATAAAAACTAAGGAAATAGGTTTTAAGGCCCGAACAGAATTTATAATTTCTAATTTAACATTAGAAATATTTATTAACCAACATTTCGAGGTCAATCTTCTAACAATAAGATCCATTCTTTTAGAGATTTGGTTTATTATCAACATTTTCGCTAGAGTATAATTTGAATCAAATTGTTTAATTTAAAACCTAACATTTTCAAAACGTATAAAACAAGCACCAAATGAATGGAAATATAAATAAATTTAACTTTTCGTTACTTAAATATCACGTTTTAATGACCCCTCATGTGCGGTTAATGATATCTAGAGAGTAATTTTTTAATTAAACTTTTGAATGAGTAAGGTAATATCTCATCTAGGATGAACTAAGTTAAAGGGAGCCTCACAAATAATTAGATTAGAATCGATATACATTTATCTAAAAGTATATATACTAAAAAATTAAAAAAAGATAATTAATGTGGCATTTTTGTAATATTTGGTATTTTCTTAAAAGAAAATGTACATTCATGGGCATATCTTTTCTTTATCCACCATATATAAAGGTCCACCTCTCTTTTAGCACTTCTAATTATTATGGATATGACAATTATTTTGTTGAAGAATAAATTTGAACAATTAATAACTTTTGACAGCATTTTTAATTCTTATTTAATTCAAAAAAGTTGAGGTCGTTGGATAATAATGAACTAAGAGAATTTTGTACTAATTTTACAAACTACTTTTTTTTCATGATATTGTGTGGATGTGGATTTAGATTATCTTTTTTTTAATTGAAAGTGATACAAATGACTTTGTCAAATAAGTTAATGTCTATCTGTTAAAATTCTTGAATTTATTAAAGTTGTAGATTGTTATCCAAATATTTTAATTGTTTATCAAATTCTATTGATTGTATCTGTAATTATAGCATCAGTTGAGAGAAGTTTTTCAAAATTAAAATTGTTGAAAATCTACTTGAGGTCATCAATATCACAAGAAAGATTGTATGATTTAATTATTTTAGGTATCAAGAAAGATATAATGGACAATATTGATCTTAATACTATCATTAATAATTTTACATCTAGATATGCGTGGAGAAATTGTTTTTCATGATCATCTGTGTTCTTGTTAGAGCAATTGTCTTGGTATTTTACTATCTGATATTGCTGTTTGATTGCTGCTACTGCTATTTTTTTGTTGTTGTTACTATTTTTAATGATTTTATTGTTACTGACATTTGCAAGATATTGTTAGTTGTTATTATGATCATTTAGTATTTTATTAAATACGTGAACTTATGACTTAAGTCACTTATAGATGGATATTAAATTTTAATAATAAAAATATATTTTTAAAGTTTACATATTTGTATATTGTCAATTACGTAATGTTTTTTTACTTTATGTTAAGCCTCAAACGCTAGGAACGGCCTTGGTCTAGTTCCATCCACCCTTACCTCCAGCTTACTCCTCCACCACCATCAAATGTTATTAATACCGTACTGGTACTAGTATTTGGTTCTAGTACAGTACTGTATCGGTACTGACAATACTAGGTATCATTTTGGGTAATTTTTTAAATTTATAAAATAGTCCCTAAATTTTTTTTAATTGAAAAATAGTCCTTCAATATATTGTATTGTATAATTTTTAATTTTACATCAACCATTTCTTCAAAAATTATAATAATGGAAATTTAAATTAACAATTTGCTTATTTTTATTAATATTATTTTTTACATATAAATAATAACCATAATTAATATAAAAAATCATTTAATTATCATACAAATATAAAATTAAGAACAATATAAAATATTCAAAATATTACAATTTCATTATATAATAAATAATAATTAAAGGCAATTAAGTTTTTGTCAATTAAATGCAATTAAGTTTTTGTCACTTTAGAAATGACATTTTTAAAATTTTAAAATTAATATGTAAGTTTGACTGAAATAAATAAGTAAATGTATTTTAAAAACTTAATTATTGTTATTTTTAATTAATTTAATATTATAATAATTATTATATTACTAATTATTGTTAATTGTATCAAAATTAAAAAATTCTAATAATTGTTAGCCAATTCAGAAACCCTAATTTGGTTTCAATCTCTCTAGTACCACCCAATAGCAATAACATCACTACCATAAGAATAATAATAATGGCTTTCAAAGAGTAAAGACTCTTTGTTTCCTTGTTATCTCTTTCTATTTCGTTATCTCTCTCTTCTGGTCTACTTTGAAAATTTGGTTTAATCCAAGAGAAAGACTAGAAACTACTAAGAGTTCATAACAAACCCTTTTGATTGATTTGATTTAAGAGACTTGTTGGCTTCTTTTCATAAGTCATAGTCATACGCCACTGTCATTCCTTATGAGCAGCTTCACCAATCACTCTACTCCATTTCTCCTTCAAGTGCTTTTCCATAGACAATCACTCATACATATACCCCTTAAACTGCTACATACTTTTGCCATGCTACATAACTCAGCTAGCAAAAGACTATAAAAAATGGCTTCCAAGGCTAAGTTAGGCAAATCCAGAAGAGAATTCTTCACATTTTCCATTTGTTCTTGCTCTCTCAAGCCAATATTCATCTTCTTCTTCTTTGGGTTTTCTTTTTGCAGACAAATCCTGAATTTTTTAAACTTTACTGTACTAGTTGGTATTTGGTCGGTATTTTAAATACCGATCGATACTAACCGATATTAGGAAAAATCACCGATACTGATAGCCGGTACCAAACTACTGAATTTCGTATCGTTTTTTGGTTGGTACGGTACAAATCTTAAAACTTTGCCACTATCAACCACCGTGACCTCAATGCTACATTACTTTTCCTCCTCCTCTGTGACGTATACTAAGAAAAACCCAAAATAGTAAACACTCCAAGTAGTGAGTGACCTAAGTTTTACCTAAACACTGCTTTGATGACGTATTAAAGTTTTAGTCTTGCTTTGGTGTTCATTATAATGGTGCCCTTTTACCTTACATTGACATGCTTGTGAGGTATTGGAGGTTTGTTGGAGTTGTGGGTGGCATTAGTTGGTCGGAAGGAGAGGTGGGATGTTAGTGCTACCTTGGCGACGATAGTAGCAGCTGCCGACAATGACTATGAGAGGTAGTGGCAAGGAGTGTGTGAAATGTAAAGAGCCTTGCGTGAAATGTAAAGAGGAAATGAGAGAGGGTAGAGATGTTTGTGAGTTGCCATGCGAGCATAAGTTTCATTAGATATGTATATTGCATGGTTGAGGAAGTGAAATATAGGTCATTGCTATAAATATTTAATAAGATGAGTAAATTAATTAAAGAGGAATGAAAGTTTAGAGATCTAGCAATGAATGGCTGTGATGAAGAGGTTTGTAAAGATACGTTTATTAATTAGGGTTTCTAGATTCGGGATTTTATTTAGTAATTTAATTAAAATTTAACATAACAGAATTATTGGTTTATGCCCTACAGCCAATCGCTTTGGTTGTAGTTTAGTGACAAATTATTTAAAAGCATTCTTTATCTTGTATATGTTTATATGTATATGATAAAGTCTATGGAATAATTGTACATTGTAAATGAAATTATAATGAGATTATAATTATGAGGTTCATATTGCATTTATGTATTATTCTTAAAATGTTCCTAGTCATTGTTATATTAAGATTGGACATTAATAGAACGGAAAAAGACTAGCACATGTTTTGTTTTTCCTTATGAAGGAAGTAGTCGATCTCATAGGCTAAAGTATAGAGATACTTAAACAAACGTGTGGGTGCTTGCTAGAGAACAAGTTCACTTAACAGACCCGATATGAGACGGATCGGTTTCGAAAACGGTTCGAGGGATGCATCAAGATAAAGATCAAGCTTCGGAATAAGGTACGAATTAAATTTCGTTTTATTATGATTCGTGTTAATCATTTTATAGATTTAAATAGATCTTAATTTTTGGGAAATCAAAAGTCACGAAAAAGTTTCGTGATTATTCCGCTGCGGTCGGATCAGATCCGGTTCAGATTTTCCAACAGTGGTATCAGAGCGAGATTTTATTTCTATAATTTGATAAACTTGTTTGATTGTTATTGATTGTAATTTTGGAATTGAATTGCAAAAGGTTTGCGATTAATATCTGAAAAGTGTTTCAGATGAAAACCGAATAAACCCTACAGCTTTTGATTAAGAATCTGAAAGCTGTTTAACATTTGAAACTTAAAAGTCTGCATCCTCGTCGTTGTTTACTCTCTTATACCTATGCGTGTTCTGCATCACCCTCTTCCTCTGTCATTCACGCGTTAAGAAGTGAAGAATCAAGGACGTGCAGCTAAGAAAAGAGACGTGTTAGCGTGGATGTGGGAAGGCAAATCAAAGTCAAGCGTAAGGCTATATGCGGCGCAAAAGCAATTCGGAAAAACGTTGGATCAAAGAGGGACAACTTGGAGGCTTGTCCCATCAATGTCATTCATCAAAAGGATTCAAGGCCACTAACTTGGTTGGCAAGCAACATTTTGGTGACTGGAAGAACACGGCGGCATCCACGAAGGCTAGGTTTCTTCTTGCGAGTTTAGGGTTTGAGCATAAGAGAAGATGATAATGTTTGGCAATAGGTTCAAGGATAGGTTTGTTTGGTTACTAGTTTAAGTATGACTTAAACTTAAAAAGGAATAATTAAATTAGGAATAATTTATTCTTAATTTAATTAAATTCTAAATATAATTTTAAAATTGTTTTAAATTTTAAAAATCAATTCCAAAGGTAATTATTTTTCTTAATTTGATTAAGATTAATAATTATATTGATTCCTAATTAATTTTAGAAAAGTAGTTTCTAAAA
>JAOSBP010000206.1:10889974-10903349 GCA_027563825.1 Erythroxylum mucronatum
TTCATCTTTGAACTCATATACAACCATGTATATATCAATATACAGTAGTATCTCCAAATATAGAACAATCACCAAAGGGATCAAAAAGTCTGGCGTTACAGAGTATGTAGACTATTAAGGAATGAAATGATTAATGAAAGTCGAGCTCCATAAGAGAGGAAGTGGTTTTGCCAAGCTATGGTCCGGGACTTCAATCTTTCAATAATCGAAAGTCAATCCCTGAATTTAGGCTTAGATGCCATGATAGGGATGCCCAAATATTTCAAATGCATTGAACTATTACAGAGCCCAGTGATTCGATTAATGTCCGCATGTATCCTTACATTATTAGAGACCAAAACTAGCTTTTCTTGGGGTTATACTTTAATCCAGACTAATTCGCAAACAACCCAAGGACTTGTAGCATGATATTGAGAGAGCGAGGCTCAGCTCCATATAAGAGAACCAGGCCATCCGCATATAGTAGGTGTGTAAGCCTAAGCTCTATAAATTGATAATGAAATTGGAAATCTCCATTGCATAGGGTGAGTCTGCTTAATAATCAGGATAACCCCTCCATAACAAATTGGAGAAGTAGGAGTACCACTAATAAGCACACTGAAAGAGGAAGTTCTTACACAAGCTATGATTCATTGCACGAATATATCAAGAGATGGAGTGCTTTGAGGCATAGTTGAATAAACTGCCAACTAACAATATCGAAGGCTTTAAAAAAGTCAATCTTAATCATGCAACTGTTAAGTTTCTTACCTGAGGGATATTCGTTCAATAGCTCCTGCAATAGCATAATGTTGTCACCAATATTACGTTCCGGAATAAAAGCACCCTGTGCTGAATTAATCAAAGATGAAAGCACCAACTTTAGTCTTTCTGCGAGAAGCTTAGATATTACCTTGTAGATGGTATTACAATAAGAAATGGGTCCGAAGTCACTCATTGAGCGGGGGTTAGGTTTTTTAAGCACCAAACAAATGAAAGTATGATTTATAATCTGAAGCATTCGTGTAGAATGAAAAAAAATCTAATACCGCTTTGGTGAAGAGTTGGCCCATAATATCCTATGTGCGTTGAAAAAGTAAAGCAGTGAAGTCATCAAGACGAAGAGACTTTGAAGGATACAACCCGAAGAGGATTCGTTTGACATCCTGTGTAGTAAATGGAGAAATGAGTAGCTTTTTTAGGCTTTGGTCTATATTACTTAAAAAAGTTGAGAGATATTAAGACTTGGCAAGGATGAGTCGGCTGTCCCCATGAGAGTGAGGAAGTATATCTTGGCTATCTCTATAATATTCATCATGTCTTGAAGTGTGGATATTTTATATACATTTCTGTTGAATTGTGAATCGTAATTAGTCAACAAGTTGGCCTAGTCTTTAGGAGATTATTTTGGAACTATTACTTTCTGCTTTATTGGTCAATAATTTGTATTTATGGATAGCAGTGATTCTGTTTTTTATTTGTGTTTATGCTTATTTAAAAGGCTCCTCTTCCCTAATAAAATGTAGCATTACAGTAGCATTCTTCTCTTATTCATTTCATCTACTATCTAATTATCAACATTGTGGTATCAGAGCCACTAGTAAGTGAAATTTGTAGATAATTAGGGATTACTCATGTCAAGCAGTGGCAATGGGGCTACAAAGCCTCTTATTCTAATTTTCAAAGGGGAGAATTATGAGTTTTGGTCTATAAGACTGAAGACACTACTCAAATCTCAGGATGTCTGGGATTATGTGGAGAATGGTTACACGAAACTTGATGCATAGGCAGTCCTCATAACGGAGGCACAAACCAGACTCAAAGAAACAAGGAAGAAGGATACAAAGGCACTGGTGATTATTCAGCAAGTCGTTTTGATAACGTGTTTTCAAGAATTGCAACAGCAATTACATCAAAAGAAGCATGGACCGTACTGCAGATAGAATTTCAAGGAGATGCTAAAGTGATGGTGGTTCGACTTCAATCTCTTCGCAGAGATTTTGAGATGCTTCAGATGAGGAACAACAAGACTGTATCAGAATTTTTGGCTAAAGGTGCTACTGTCGTCAGTCAAATGCACACATATGGTGCCAAAATTACTTATCAAACAATTTTCAAAAAGGTACTTCGTAGTCTCAGTTCTAAATTTGATCATGTTGTCGCTGCTATAGAGGAGTCCAAGGATTTGTCTGTGTTTTTTTTTGATGAACTTATGGGTTCCTTACAAGCCCATGAAGTTAAAATCAATAGAAATATTGACAAAGTGGAAGACAAAGCTTTTCAAATGCATGATAACAATATCAGCAGACGAGGACGTGGTCGCGGAGGCTCTGGGGCGCGAACGATCAGCTGGACCTGGTAGAGGCCGTAATGATGACCAGCGACAACATATGAATAACATACAGTGTTATAACTGCAGGAACTATGGACATATGTGAGCAGATTGTTGGTCTAGAGAGAAGCAAGTGAATTTCACAACTGGAGACGGGAGTGATGATGTATATAGAATACGAAGAGAAATTGTTTATGACTCACAGTAAATTAAGTGAAGACACAATCAAATTTGGTTTGCCGACAGTGGATGATCGAACCACATAACTAGTTTTAAACATCTTTTCTCCAATCTTGATGAAACTGATATGCAAAAAGTGCAACTAGGGAATGGAAGTACTCTTCTTATGAAAGGCAAAGGGACTGTAAGTTTTAAATTAAGTTCAGGCAAAACTAAGTGTTTACATAATGTCAAATATGTGCCTACTTTGGGTTTCAATCTTATCAGTGTTGGGCAATTAATGTCATGTGGTTATTTGGTGTTGTTTGATAATTAGGAGTACTACATTAAAGACAAACAGACAGAAAGAACTTTGGTGACTATCAAAAAGACTTTGAACTAAATGTTTTCTCCTGACGTGTCCCAAATAGGGAATTTTGTGCTTACAGTAAGAGAGGATGATGAATCCATATTATGGCATCTCCGTTATGGACACTTACATCATAAAGGATTGTGGTTAGTTCGACCTGACTTATGCGGCCCTATGCAAACAACATCTCCTGGAGGTAGTAAGTACTTTCTTCTAATAACTAATGATTATACCATAATGTCTTAGGTGTATTTGCTTAACAACAAAGATCAGACTTTTGAAAAATTCAAGAGTTTCAAAGCCTTGGTGGAAAAGCAAAGTGATAATTGTATCAAAGTTCTGCACACTGATAATGGCAGAGAATTTGTGTCTAACAAATTCAACTCTTTTTGCGAAGAGTATGGCATACATAGAGAATTAGCAACACCATATACTCCAGAACAAAACGGTGTTGTGGAACGGAAGAATTGTACCGTTGTTGAGATGGCTAGGAGTATGTTACAAGGCAAGAATTTACCAAACAGCAGTAGCCATCACTGTGTATCTTCTCAACATACCTACAAAAACAATACAAAATCGAACTCCATTCGAAGCTTGGAATGGGTACAAACCCTCTGTAAGTCACTTGCGAATTTTCGGTTCTATTTGTTACGATTTGATCACGTCACAGGATAGAAGGAAATTGGATCCAAAGTCTCATCAATGTATATTTGTAGGATATAGCAATCAATCAAAAGCATACAGATTGTTAGATCCTACAAGCAATAAAATTTTAATAAGAAGAGACTTTGTATTTGATGAGGGTTTGAGTTAGTAGGAAAATATTGTGATAACTTCTAATCAAGTTATTGAAGATGATGAGCAGCAGAGAGAATATAGCAGCAATCTTTAACAAACAACTATGATGACGGACACACCACTAGATAGACCTTCATCAATATCAATTCCACAGTCACAGACAGAATTAGGCAGCTCCTTTACTACAGAAGAATTATCTACACCATCTATTCGTAGAAAGTACAGATCCTTAGTTGAATTATTAGAAACGTGTGGTTTTGCACTTGTTGCCGATGATCCCATTAATTTTGAAGAAGCTTGTCAAGAGAAGAAGTGGTTGCAGGCAATGGAAGAGGAGATCACGACTATTAACAAGAATCAAACCTGGATTTTATGCGACTTACCTGCTGACAAAAAGGCAATTGGACTCAAGTGGGTGTTTAAAATAAAACTTGGATTAGATGGTAAGATCCAAAAGTACAAAGCACGACTTGTTGTGAAAGGATATGCACAACAAGCTGGGTTTGACTTCAAAGCAACTTTCTCTCCTGTGGCTCGATTTGAGACGGTTCGAATATTCTTAGCCTTGGCAGCTCAACAACAATGGCATTTTACCAATTTGATGTAAAGTTATTCTTTTTTAATGGCAATCTTAATGAGGAGGTTTATGTTGTACAACCCGAAGGATTTGCAGAAAAAAGGAAAGAAGAGCAGGTTTATAAGTTGAAGAAATCCCTTTACGAGCTTAAACAGGCACCACAAGCATGGTATAGTCATATTGATCAGCATTTATTGAAGAATGGTTTTGAGAGGAGTGAAAGGGAGCCTACCTTATATGTGAAAAAGGTAGACGATGGAGCTTTTATGATGGGTTGTTTGTATGTAGATGACATGATTTATGCAGGATCAACAAAAACTATTATTGATAAGTTCAAGTGTCAGATGATGAACGAATTTGAGATGACTGACTTGGTTTCATTACGATACTTTCTTAGTCTTGAAATAAAGCAAGAAGCTGATGGTATCTTTCTGTCACAAGAGCTCTATGCCAAAGAACTGCTTCAAAAGTTCGGTATATTATATTGTACTCTAGTTAGTACTCCTTTAAATGTTCATGATAAATTTGTTAGTAGAGATGGTGAAGGAGCAGCTAATCCAACCTCGTATGGAAGCCTTATTGGAGGGTTAATTTACTTAACACATACAAGGCCTGACATTGCCATTTCAATTAACATCGTCTCTAGGTTCATGGAGAAGCCATCACAAGTACATTTTGGAGCTACAAAATGGATTTTACAATATGTTGCTAGTACAGTAGATTATGGGATTTGATATTCTACCAACATTAATGTACACTGTGATAGAAAATTATATGGTTACTCGGATTCTGACTTTGCGAGCTGTATTGATGATCGAAGAAGTGTATCAACTCATGTTCATGTTTTCATTTTGGGATCAGGAGCTATTGCATGGACCTAAAATAAACAACCTGTGATAGCTCTTTTGAGTACTGAAGCAGAGTATGTGGCGGTGGCTTTTGCAGCATATCAGGCTGTTTGGTTGAGAGGTATTCTGAATGATTGACAGCAACAAAAAAAACAGTAACTGTTATTTTCTGCAACAACAAATCTACTATTTTCATGACTAAAACTCCAGCGTTACATAGTCGAACTAAACATATAGATACGCGACTACATTTCATCAGAGATTTGGTGGCTGGAAGAGTTGTAGATGTCCAATACATTAGCACTCATGATCAGTTGGCAGATATCTTGACAAAGTCATTATCAAAAGAGAAATTTCTTTTGTTCAGAACCTTGCTTGAAGTATGTAATTTCGAATCAAGGCAGAGTGTTGAATTGTGATTCGAAATTAGTCAACAAGCTGGCCTAGTCTTTAGGAGATTATTTTGGAACTGTTACTTTCTGCTTTATTGGTCAATAATTTGTATTTATGGATAGCAATGATTCCGTTTTTCTTTGTGTTTATGCCTACTTAAAAGGCTCATCTTCCTTAATAAAATATAGCATTATTTATTATTCTTTTCTTATTCATTTCATTTACTATCTAATTATCAACAATTTCTACGGGCTAACAAGGAAGCATGAAAGAACTTGGTGTTGGAGTCCCCTTTTTTGAGCCAATGGATTCTGGTTGGGTCGGCTATACAAGGCCCAATTCTAAGCCCAGACATTGACGGCCCAGTCAGACGGCCCAGTCGTAGGTGATCATCTCCCATGCAAACACCGAGACCTATGTAAAGACCAAAACCTAGCAATTATCTCGTATATAAGGTATTATTTCGCCATGATACAGGTACGAGACTACAACCCTACTTTTCTCTGTTTTCAGCAACCAAAACCTTCTCCATAAGACTAATTTGAGCGTCGGAGGGGCCTTTCGGGAAACAACCCCCGGCGTGCCTTGCTTATTTTGCAGGTATCCAGCAACCACAATCTCTCAAGATCATGGATCCGAATAACAACGTCCAGCCCCAGCAGAATCTGGCAGAACCAGACACAAACACAATCCATATAATGTTTTATCTATTAGGTCTTTTCAATATATGAAAACTTTCATATATTCGCATTATTAAATGATAATCCTTTATCAACATTTACAGAACTACAACATACTTTTAATCAATACGATAGTCTTATATGGCATATTAGTGTTCCTGCTAATATCCAAGACTTGTGAACATTTTAGAATTGAATATTCATATTATTTAGAGTTCTGCGGTTCAAGACCAAGTGCATCTTTTTGAACACTTCTAAAAAATATAAAACTTATGGAACAAAATATAAATAACATTCAATTCATAAATATAACATATAAAAGTAATAATCATAGATAACTTTTAGAACACAAATCTAACACTCTTTGCATGTTTATTAGAACTCCCGTAATGTTTTTTAATCTCAAAGCATCATCAAATTGATCAAAAGGATTCTTATATCCTTTTTATGGAGTCACCCGAACGGCACTCATGCAGCAGCTAAGGTTAAATAGTCTGACCTTTGCTACCCGAAAGAAGAAGGTGGTCTCAATATCTTCTCCATCAAAATCACAAATCATGCGTTGATTCTCAAGAGGTTCTGGTGGATATTGGAGGACAAAAAAACTCTTTGGATTAAATGGTTACACTCTTACTTCCTTAATGGTAAATGCATATGAGAAATCAAGAAAAAAAAACCTCATCCTCTCACTTCCTTAATCAGCTTCTCAGTCTACGAGATGCAGTCCAACAGGAGGTCTCTTGCAAAATAGGAAATGGAAGATTAGTCTCACTCTGGTATGATAATTAGTCACGCCTGGGACAACTGATACACTCTCCTCAACATTCGAGGATTTCGTCACTACCATCTTGGCACACCAGACTCTCCTTATTCATACATCATAATTTTTGGAACTTTTATTATTGTCTGTAGTATCTCTAACCCGAGTACCCCCTGATTTAAACACACCCGACATCTTTTTCTAGAAGGATATTCCAATCATCAAACTTACTAATAAAACCATTATAATTTACTCTTCTTTGGATATTGTTTACGGAGATAGGTCTTAGCTCAAGAAGTTGAGCTTTGGTTCCAAAATTTGAAGTCTAAATTTCAACAAGTCTCCTGAAGTTTTGCATGTTCATTAGGTGTTTATCTTTCTCTTCCAATGCTTTGAAAAAGATTGCAGCTTTGAATTGATAATAATATTTTTAGATTTTTTGTGTTTTCCATGAAAAAAAGTTTTTTTAATCATGGGTTAAATTTGAAAATAATATTTTGAACAATGTTAACGAAAATATTATCATGGGTTAGATTTGAAAAAAATTAAAACTTTAAATATTTAATAATCACTTTTTAAATTTTGGATTATAATATAATTATAAAATTGAGTAAATTAGTTAATGGTTTACCGATTTAGAATCGGGTTATAATGGGCTTAAATAGTTTGGTGGTTTAAGTTTTGAAACAAAGAGTGAGGCCCTTCGTCTTTGATCTCTTTCTCTTATTAGCAAAATGGCGGGAACGAACTCCACGGCCCATCCCACCCCTTGATTTGGCGCCAAAATCCCTCATCATTTTAGCTCTTAGGCTCTCGTTAGTCGTTACCACAGAGCTGTTCTTCTTCGATCACCGCATAACAGACATGGTGGGCCCACTGTACGATTTCCTTGCAAACCCTCTAGGAGCCGTTCGATCGACGTTCAAGAAGCAAATAGCTTTAGGCTCCGATCCCTCCACCTTCGATCTCAAGGATTGGGGCGTTGTCGACGTTTTCCATCACTTCCTCTTCAATCAGGCTTACCTCTCCCAGGTAACTGTCTCCCTGACTTAACGTCGTCAATTTCATCTTTTTGTTCTCATTTAATCGTTTTTCAAAGCATAGGTTCCGATACTCACTCCGTCAACTATAAGTCTCGTTCAGCCCAACACTCTTGTTCGTTTTCGTGGAATGATACAAGATATGTTGGGCAATGAATTCTATGTTGGTGCTTTTAAGGTATGCCCTTCTGTTTCCCCACTTTTGTTCGTTTTAAGTCATGTTCTACTTTTTCTTTTAATATTTTGCTTTTGTTCGCTGACAAATTTGTAACACTGTTAAAGGATGGATCAGTTTGGAGGACCAACAAATTCATGGATGTTTCTCAGTTCCCTATGCCCCCTTCCCCTGATGTCCGAATTTGGGAACGTCGTTTGTTGTATTGTATTCCTGTGAGCTTTCTCTCTGCAGCCATTATCTTTCTGCTCCATATTCTGCTTTCCATTCTCTGATAGCTTTTTCTTATCACTCATGCCACTAACTCTATTTCTGAACTTCTTGTTTTAAAAATTAAACATTTGATAGAATCACTGCCAACTATCTTCTCATGGGGTGAACTTGCTTCTTCAGACTTGCTGTAAAATTATTAAATGGCATTCTTACTTATCAAATGCTAAGCGCACTTTTGAAGGTCTTAAAGTCGTGGGCTTTTATAGGAACGAACCAACTGTTTCCTCGTGCTGCTTCTATAGGTTCCAGGTCTTAATACGTGGGCTGAATCTGCTTCTGAGCCAGCCATCAATGGATCCTTGGATTGGATACCAGATCAGAGAGATAAGCGGAGGAGAATGGACTTTGAAACTACTCATTGCAATGATTTCCATGTAATTTCTATTGCATTCAACTGTCTCTGTTCTTGACGATTATTCTTTTTGGTTTATGATGATGTCATGGAGTAAAGCCTTCATTACACTGAGTTCGTTGTTACTTTGCTTCTCTTCATGTTCAATGGCAGGTCTCCGGTAATGAGTTTGACAATTTTCCTAGTGCAAAGAGAATGGTATGGAGAATTTGCTTTCTTTTTTTACTTTCGAATTGTTTTTTAAAACCTGATCTTTGATTTCTCAGTTTTATAAGTTTAGGTGCCAGTGTTTATCATTGGATATTTAGCTGTTGAATTGTAATTAGAATAATAGTTTCTTTGCTAGCTTGGTGTGGTAATGTGTTTCTGAAAATACCAAACTTACCGCCCGAATTTTTTCTTTGCTAGAGAGAAGACGGCAAGCCTTCTCCATCTTCACAATCTCAAGACCACAAAACTGAGGCTGTATTTTCTAGTATAACTTGGCCGGCACAGGCTGACAAAGATTCTCTTCCGTGTCTTGTGAAAGTAATTAATCAATTTCATATTAAAGCTCTTGGTCATGGACTTGAGGCCCTGGACCTTATTTTCCATGTTAATAATAAACTTGGTAATTGCTGTGCAGATTTATAACTCTCCAGAGTCCGATCTTAAGCTAAATGATATGTTTGAATTTATTGGGATCCTTACCTTTGATAAAGAGCTTACTGAGGAGGAGAAGTATGATAATGATGAGTGCTCTGATGATATTTGTATTCATCTGCCACCCAGCAAGGTATTGATGTTTTTCGGTATCCTCGGTAAGACTTATAATTTTAGCGTGAATGCATATGGATATGGTTAAAGATTCTAGTTACAGATCAACCTATTGAGTATGATAATCAGATCAACTTATTGAGTCTGATAAGTTTAGGAGAATCGCTTGCCTATTCTTTACTATCTGTGAATAAGAAATTAGCAAAATCTTATTTATTTCTTGTTCTTGAGGTACATTCTCTAAATTATTAAACAGCATTGCCCTTTTTCCTTTTTGGTCCAGGTGCCACGGCTCCACTGTATTATTCATAGGAAGCTTGCTCTCAATGACTTTTTGCATAATCCCCCTCAAATAGAGGTAATATTTATGTGACCTCATTCTTTATTACCACCATGTTATTTGAAATTATTGTTTTATACTTATTTTTCCAAGCCTCATTTAGTTTATAGACTGATTACAATTTATGTCCATTTGAATCATCAGCCAAAGCCCCATTTAGTCAAAGATATGAGGCAAGCTCTAGTGAAGCATCTTACAGCTATTCTTGGCAATGATGAAGTAGCTGCTCATTTTGCTTTGTTGCATCTTCTATCCCGGGTATATGGTTTTCCTTTACGTTGATAATTTCCCACTTATTCTTCGTCTCAAAATTCATGCTGACAGTTGCTGTTTCTGTTCTATACTTATTTATCACTTCATTTATTTTCCACATCTGTACTACCTCTGGCTCGGGAAAATGATGATTCTTTTGGAAGTAGGTACATGCTAGAGTTGATAATGTTGCTGTTGGGAAGCTTTCACTAAACCTCACTTGTTTGAACAAGGAGAGTGCCTATCTGTTTGGCAATCGACTTCGAACTGCTATTGAGAATCTCCTACCATTTACACATTATATACCCCTCACTGTGGAATACCTTAACAAAGCTTCCTTTGCACCCCAAAAGGATTACGAGATAAATAGGTAGCTAGTTTTTTTTCTTCAATGACATTGCTCAGTTGTAGATTCACTTGTTGTGCAGTAAGTTATTTGTATTGATTTCTAACTGGTGTCTTGATGTTTCAGACTGATACCTGGAGTTCTGCAGCTAGCCGAGGGTTCTCACTTGATCATTGACGAAACCCAATTGGAAACAGGAATACTCAGCTCTGTTGGGGTTGAGAATGCAAGGTTGCTAAAAGATCTTGTAGAGTTGCAAAAGGTGATATTCATCTATGCTGATATGCCTGAACAATTAGTGAAGAGGTTCTGGTTGATCTGCATGACTGGTTCAGTAAATACCCCTTGAAGTTGACATATGGCATTCAATTGTGTCTATCCCAGGTTGAATATGATTTCAAATACTATAAGATGGAGATGGCAACTGATGTCCAATTGCTGGTATTGTCTGAAGGGAAATCAAACATCATGCCAGCTGATGTAATCATACCACTTCTACCTTCTCCAATAAGTTCTTCAGAATTGGTATCTACTGAAGCAGTTGAAGCCTGGAGATGGTACTTGGCGACTGTCAGATCATTGTCCCATAATATTGAGTCAGAAATGCAGAAGGTTTGAACTTAAATTGAAAAGTTTAAAGGTTATATATTAGCTCTGAATTTAGGCTACTTTCCTGGACTGATTACAACCGCATGTGACTGTTTCCTAGTTATGCTTGCTAGTTCTGTGGTTTCTAATCACCAGAGAGTTGTATGAACTTCTTGTGGCTGCAAGATCCAACTTTGAAACCATAGTGCTGATGTTTACAGGTGGTAGAAAATGACTTGGTTGCTGCAAGACAAGCAGATCGAAGCTTAGGCAGTCAAGATTTCAGTAGGTAAGAAGCTTGGAAATTTTACTTGAAGCTCGCATTGAATTTCACTGATGTGGTCCTCAAGGAGATTTACAACCTTCTCGTCATTTGCATACAGATGGCTGACAATGGGGCGCCTAATTTCCGCAAGCTTTGGAGAAACCGCCCTTTCGCTGGATCACTGGCAAATGGTCAAGGAGCTGGAGAGGCAACGGAGGGAGAGACTAAAGTCCAACATTATTTCTTTCTGTTAATAGCATTGACCAATGTCTGGAATACGGGGCTACTTTGTTTTGCCGTATAATTTATTCCGATTCTGGATACGTTCTTCAGTACAAAGTTCAAGAATGCGGGCCTTCTTGATTTTGAGAAATATCCCAGTGGTGTGAAGCAGTTTTGGCTAGCAATAGACGAATGAGGAGTGTGCGATTAGGTTCGCTAGGAAATGAGGTAATCAAAGGGTAACGCTTCAATGTGCCTAAAACTAGAATGTTAATGGTATAATGGATAATCTAGTTCGAGTAAGCTTGAAATTCAATTGATGTATGGGAAAGTAGCAAATGAAGTATCCAAAGTGCATTTATACGTAACTAGAAGCTGAACACGATGTAATGGCAACCTTGGCTGCGACGTGTGACAATTAGGGGCGGAAAAGTGTTATGAAGACACGGTAAGCCGTTCCGATTCCGATGAATCCAAGGGTGGTTTAGTTTTCTGTCCTTTTTTATGTGATTTTCAGTTTTTAATTTTCATTAGCTAACAAAATAAAAACTTGTTAGATATATTTTATCACTAATAATAATTATATACTAAAGGAAATTTTTAAATAAATTGTTTTCATTTAAACATATTTATTTTAGTTTCTTGTATAATATTTATTAACAAATTATTTTATTTTATTAAAATAAATAATTTAAAATTAATTTTTATTTATAACTTAATATTTATTTTAAATATATTTTAATTATTAAATCAAATTTTATTTAAAATTTATATATTGTAAAAATATTTAAATTTAATTGTATTTATTGATAATTATTAAATGTAATTTATTTAATTTAATTACAAAAATTAAAAATATTAAGTAAATTATTATTAAATTAATTAAATATATAATATTTAAATTAACTATTCATAATTTTATTCAAAGTTAATGTATGAAATAATTAAATAATCTATATTTAGATGATAGTAAATTAGATTATAAAAATAAAAACAAAAAAAGTTTTTATGTTTTTCATAATTTTTAAAAAGTAGAAGAAATCAAAACTAAAAATTATAAAAAAATGTGTTCTATAATTTTTTATTTTACATCAACTCCATCTCAAAAAGTTATAATAATATAAATTTAAAATATCAATTACCTGTTTATTTCTATTAATATTACTTTTCACATATTTTACATATAAACTATAATCATAATTAATATAAGAAAAAGAAAGTTTAATTATCATACAAATATAAAACTAAGAAAAATACAAACTACTTAAATGGTTACAATCTACATCATATGATAAAAAAATGATTACATCAAAACATTATATGGTAAAAATAATACAAGTTCATGACTCCATAAGCTTTACAACGAGTTTGTATCGAAGAACACAACAAATTATAAATGAAATATGAAATAAAAACACTTAGAGTTAACAGTGTTATATTTATATTGCATATATAGAAATTAAGATATGTTGGCCCCCGAATTTCTTTTTATTATTAGGCATGATTTAAATTAATGTTGAGCTTTTGAGGGATTAATAATTGAGATTAATTAGCATGTTAATGTGGGTAAGATAATACGACATAAGTTAGGAGAATTGAAATATTAAGTAGTAAGAGTGAGTAAGTGCAAATTTGACAAGTCACATAAATTTAGAAACCTTAAGGCTTTGAAAGAGGGGCAAAATGAGAAGAGAAAATTGTTGGCTTGTATTTAAGAAGCCAAAAACGTGATTGAAGAAAAGACAGAAGAGATAAGCACGAGAAAAGAGAAAAAGATGAGAAAGATGAGAGTTATGTTAGGTTTTGATTTTTCTTAGTCTTAAAGAGTGATTTTGAGGTTGTGCAAGAAGGGAAAAAGGTAGAGAAAAAC
>JAOSBP010000206.1:10903449-10915339 GCA_027563825.1 Erythroxylum mucronatum
TCAAGGCATCACTCCAATCTTTGATTATTTTGTATTTGAAGCAAATCTTGTAAAGCAAGGCTTTAGTTGTATTTTGATCAACTCGTGATTCATGTATCTTTTGTATTTTGAGATTTTGAGATGTTAATGTATTTGCGGCTTGAAATACCCACTAAAGCTTTGTAAAACTCTTATCTTTTAATGCAAATAGAATAAGATTGCATTTTTGCTCATAACTTCCTCTTAAGTTTATACATTGCATTTTTAAGTTTGCATAAAGATAAAGTTCATGTTCGGACATCAGGGGAAGATCTGGATTAACCTAGACTGATTTAGGCAAATATGCCATCTCGAAAGTTGTAGGTTTCTTCTAGCTTTCCAACCGTTCATAGTAGGAAAATTTTAGACATCGGAGTTCATAGTTATGGTCCTTAGAAGGGGAGATGCTTAGGAGTATCAAGTAGTATCGTCTGCAAAGACGTATCATCTGTGATGATGTCACATCGTTTGTGATGACATCATATCACCTGTAAGGATGTATCATCAGTAAGGATGTGTCATTTATAAGGACGTATCGTCTGTGATGACGTCATATCATCTATAAAGATGTATCGTCGGTAACGATGTATCGTCTGTGATGACGTTATATCGTATGTGATGACGTCATATCTGTGAGATCCCACATCGATTGCAGAGGAGAACGAAGTACGTCTTATAAAGATACGAATACCTCTCCCTTACAGACGCAGTTTTCATGGCCTAACGCACTAGATCCCATCAAAACTCCTAGGTTAAATATGCTAGGTTGAGAGTAGTTCTAGGATGGGTAACCTCTTGGGAAGGCCTCAGGAAAAGAAAAACCGTGAGGGCTTGTCTGATCCAAGACTCAAAGTGGACAATATCTGTAAGCGGGTGATTTGGGATGTTACACTATCATCTTAAGTTAACTTCTCTTCGTCTTAAGTTGAATCTGCTTTGTCTTAAGAGTTGCATCATCTTAAGTTGACTTCGCTTCATCTTAAGAGTTGCATCGTCTTAAATTGACTTTGCTTCATCTTAAGTTGACTCCGCTTCTTCTTAAGTTGACTTTACTTCGTCTTAAGAGTTGCATTGTCTTAAGTTGACTTTGCTTTGTCTTAAGTTGACTCCGCTTCGTCTTAAGAGTTGCATCGTCTTAAGTTGACTTTGCTTCGCCTTAAGTTGACTCTGCTTCATCTTAAGAATTGCGCATCATCTTAAGTTGACTTTGCTTCATCTTAAGTTAACTCCGCTTCGTCTTAAGAGTTGTTTCGTCTTAAGTTGACTTTGATCATCTATTTTTTGCTTCGTTTGCTTCTTGCTATCGTCTGCTTTTTGCATCGTTTGCTTTTTGCTTCATCTGCTTTTTGCTTCGCCTACTTCTTGCTATCGTCTGCTCCATTTTTGACTCTTCAGATGATAGAATCTGTCTTTGAGGTTTCTATGAAAGTTGTAGATCTCGAAGTCTTCTATCAAAACGTCCTAAGATGATCTTAATCTGATATCCTATATGACAGCTATGCTAATTGCCCCAAGGTAGGTGCAATATGATTAAGGTTAAGACCCTGTTTGAGCCTTTCAGCCATAACTTTGTTATGGGATCTCCAAATGCGGTGATTCTTGTCTCTAAATAAACTAGAGACATAGAGCCACAAATGTTAGGAACAAGTCGAAATGAAATTCTAGTTTAGGGAAAATTTGTTCAGAAATGGGACGCAATACTTATGGTATCAGAGAAAGAAGAGGAATCGATGATGGTTAAGGAGAGTTCATTGGAATAAGTTCAGTGATTATGATCAAGAGTTGGGTTTCGGAAATAGGAGAAGTGAGTTGTTTTGATGTTTGTCCTGGTAGGGGCACGCCACGCTTATGGGATACATGTTCAGATGTCACTTATGACGTCAGGCCCGTGACTCACGAGGCCGGGGTGCTTAACAAGATATATATAAAATTTAAGTGAACTTAAAAGAAAAGAGAAAAAATCTAAAATCTAAAACTTCATTTAATGGCATATTTGTTTATATCGCATTGACTCAATTTTCATTTAGTACAAAATTTTCATCGTTGAGAGGCGTCTTATTATTACCATCAATAAATTCATTGCATAAAATGACATGTTAATAATTTCTCATTTAAAATTATCTTCCAAATCACTTTTATCTATAGAACTTGGTTCTTCAGAAACCTAATCCACTAAAAGATATAGAAGTGCTTATTTATTAAAATCCTTTGTAAACAAATAAAATTAAATTATTAAGAAACTACAATAAATTATATTCAACTTAATAATAATAATAACATACATTTCTCGAAGTTTTAAGTTGTGTCAAACAAAGGCTAAATCATTCAATCTTTTGTGTTCCAATCTATTTTTTGATTGGAGTTGATGAATTCAAATGTGCTTTAATCCCCTTCACACCCAATTGCACTCACATATTGATTCAGAATTTGAATTGTAAACATTTGTAATTTTGACACGACACTTTTGAATGGGTCCCACCAAGCAATTGTAAGACAACAAAAGTAACCTTATAAACAAAATAAAGTTATAATTAATTTTAAACAATTAATGAAAGTGAAGAAATATATACCTTGATTAAGTTTATAAATAAAATAAAGTGACACTCAATTTAAAAAAAGTAACAAAAGTGAAGAAATATATGTTTGGATTAAGTTTGTCTCTTTAACTAATTGTAATGGGCATCCCAAAATCACCACACACATCTTTATATGCCCCTATATATGAGCTAAGGAGATCTTACATTATCTTATAATAAATAATTATTCTAATAGTTAATAACATTTCCTTATTAACTTCGACTTTTAAAAGTTGGTCTTAAATAATCACTAGGATTCAAAAATGCCTTAGTAGCAAACAACATAGACTAAAGTTACTTTTCTCATCTTTTATTAATGACCACAAGATATTGTGTATATAAAGAAGGCATGTTTTTCATATTAACCTTAATTGCTACCTTTGCCCTCTCCATGATATTAAAAAAAATCTATTGTTATCTTCTCATCACTATTAGCCAAATGAAATATTTTCACCAAAGGCTCACAAATTCGAATGAAAATTGACATTGAGACTAAAATTCATGATTTTGAGGTATAACTCTAAAAAACCTCTATTCAAACATTAAACCTAATATACTGAGATGCAATTCACTCATCACTTATAAACATTTATATAAGCTCCTTCTTCATTAGAATAAAACACTGGAGTAATAAGAAATTAGTTATAAATCTTTCAATCGCAAGACAACAGAAATTTCTACCATGGTGAAAATCAAATTCAGAACCCATACATAATTATAGATGAACTTACTCACTTTTCTTGCTTTCTGCATAGTTTCATCAATAACAGGAAAGTGTCTAAGATCTATATTCTTTAACATCAGTTCAATGCAATGTACAATATAAGGAGTCCAATAAAAAGAATTGTAAATACTTTGCAACCTTTTTCCATTTACTTTATAAGCAACATCATGGTCAGTGTGAACTATACAATATTTTCAAACCTCACTTCATTCACAACTTCTTCAAATATTTCAAATAGAATATCAACAACTTTCCTTATGTCTTTCTCACCATGATACTCTTTAAGCAAAGTTTTCATCTATTATTTCACGTTATAGCTAACTTTCTTATAAGGTTCCACATCATGTTTAATCTCAGCTAAATGTTTCTTTAATTTGGTTGTTCTCCCATCTTTCAAATGTTTGTTATAATACGAATAAACAATATAGTTCTTTTTTCCAATAATCAATCTAGCATGAGCTTAAGCTGAATCATCGAATATCTCTAAAGAGGCTGAGTTATCATGAATACTTGAAATTTCCTCCATTTATTTGTAAAATAAAGAAAGACATATGCTAAAATTAAATTGATAACTTCAAATCAAAAATAAAAATTACTACATATGAGTATAAGTTAACTCAAAACATATTGACTATGGTTAATAAATCTAAATCTTCTCATTAACATATTTATTAACCTATAACGAGTCAACTACACCTAATAAATGAAGCAACATTATCTTATTTTTAAACCTTATGATATATGTTGAGAAATCCACTTATATTTAATTTATGCTTACAGCTTTGCAAATAAAAATATATCATATTGATCTAACTTGTTTTTCCTTTTATACATCTTAATCTCAAATGATTAAATATATTGTATATCTTAAAATCACCAAAATTGTACCCAAATAATTGAGATTTTTATGATATAAATTTCAACATGAATGAATTTCAAAGTTCAAAATGCCACTAATAATTCAAATAAAAATGAAAATTGTAAGGTCTTTAATGTCTTTTATAATTCAGATTCTACAAAACCCAAACAAATAATTAATACAATTATATAAACAAACAAAAAGTTGACCAATCAGAATTAACAAATCTAGCCCTCATTATATCTATAATTCTATACAAAAAAAATAACCCAAGTGATGTAGTAAGGAGTCGGTAACAAAGCTTAGAGTAGTATATTGCATTGACAATACAATTATGTAAAAGAATATTTGTTATCTACAATATGATATATATACATTCATTATAAATAAGTATACATTCATTTCATTTGAAATAGATCTTATTGATTTGGTTTTAAGGCAATCATTTAATGTACATACACATCACCTAAATTGAGAATAAATGTACAAACATATTATATTCATCTTACAATAACACAAAACATGAAAAATGAACAAAAATTACTACAAATACTATAGTCATATTGTTAACATCAACCTCAACTCTTTCTTGTCTCTCACCTACATATCAATGTCAAGTTTATATTATTGAGTTTCTTCTCAATTTTCATTGTGTTCTTGTTCTGTTCTATATTTGAATTAAACACAATTTTTTCAATCATTTTAATTTCATCTTCATCATCAGCTATAATTCTCTTAGTTTCAAGTTCCTTCTTTAGTATAGATTGTCTTTCCTTAACTTTTGGATATAACAAACAACCTTTCATAAAATTATTCACCATACTAGTGGTAAAGACCACAATTTGCTATGTAACAACAAATACAACATTCAACATAAGAAGAATGGCTTTTTCAATCAATTTGATAAGAAGGAAAAACAATTGTACAAGAATTCAAACTAAAAACTTAAATTGTTTTAAAAATATGATGTATAACATACTAAATAGGTAATATAGAAATTTTTTTAAAAAATCTCCTTTAATTATATTCACTCCATGAATTCCTTAAAGGGGCAATTAACCTATAGAGCAAAGCCATTCTTTAAAATTATTGTAAGTAAAAGTGCTAGATAATACAAATTTTATACCCCTATCTATATGAAATTGCGTAAAATTAATTAAACCAATCAAACCTAAGTAAGAAAAGAAAGAGAAATGGAGAACCCCAGTTATGTTATAAATTGCTTTCTTATATATAAATTATGCTTTATAGTTATGTTATAAATTAAATTAGCTCACGTCTTGTGCACGTAACCATAGCTAAATAGTTTACCTCATAAGTAAACAAATGACATGTATAAATAAAAGGGCAGGATTTATATTGTAAATTTTTTGAATTATATAATAAATTTATTTTAAAGAGAAGATATGAATAATAAGTACACGTTTATACCTTTTACCATAATCGATAGATGAATGTACCAAAACCTAAAATAAATCACTAATTTATAACAGAGAAGAAAAAGAAAATATAAGGAAGTAATGAAAATACAAATATACCTAAATAAATTTAATTAACTTACTAATGTGTGAATTAGATAAGAAGAAAAGAGAGAGTATTGAGTGATACAGAGAATTTAGAAAAAGATGGTAGTTTCAATTGCAAATTAAAGATGAAATTCATTTCTAATTTTCTGGGAAGAGGTGATTGGCAAAGCGAAAAGGGTTGCCATTTTGGACTAAGATGACATACTGACAATAATAATATAATGAAACTTCGAAAATAGTTTTCAAATGTTATTAATATAATAATAATATACTGACAAGTAGAATGAAACTTCGAAAATAGTTTTCAAATGTTATTAATATAATCAACTACTAATAATTGATAAATAATATGGTTTGATTCAAACTAAGTATATATTAATTTTATGTTCTGTATCTAATTAAAATATTTTGTGATGAAAGGATTTAGTTATATGAAAAATTAAGTACAAAAAGATTAGTTAAAACTACTTTAACGTTTATAATATTGGAGTGTTCATGATGCATTGTCAAATACAATCTCAATTTATAGATACAAGTTATTTAATTAGAAAATTAAATTAAAGATGTTTAATTTATATAATCTTAAATAAAATTTAGGGTTGTAATTTGTATCCATTCCAACATATTTAAGAATCTAATAAATAACACATAAAGAATGGTTAACAAGAGAAAATGTAATTTAATCAAGTTGGACTTAATTGTAAAGTTTGATAATTTTAAGATTAAATGTGAGACATTTAATAAATAAAGAGCAATATGAGATATTGGACCTTATTTATTTCTAATTTATATTTAATTAAAATTAATTCTAATTCTAATTAAAGTTTAATCAAAATTGGAATTATATATCAATCCAATTATTAAAAGGTCTAAACCTTGATGTAAATAGGCTTATGGTCTAAAAGAGTTAACATGTCTTGTTCCCTTTCCAGTTTCCACACCCTTATGCCCTATTTGGTTGACTGGAATAAGTATTCTATTATTGATGTATTCTTGATAATTACTTATCCCTTTGTTTGGTTAAACAAAACACACATAATAACTATTCTCAGGTTTAATTATTCCCGCACTTTGCTGACTAGCTAAAGACATCATTCCCCTTGTCTTTACCTATTCATGCATGTCGAGAATAAACATCATAAGTTCGGGAAAAAAATCTTTGTAGAAATTTCTCTTCTGGCGATTCAAGGCTCCTCTGTTTCCCTTTAAGCGATTCTTTTCCAGAAATTTTTTCCCTTCAACCTTCAGTGTCCTTCTCCCTCTTAGAACAGTTTAGTCCCTCTCTTGTTTTTTCCCAACAACCTTTCACGGTCTCACTCACGTAGTACGACAATAGCACAACTCTCTTTGTGCTCTGGTCTCACTCGCGCTCTTTCTCTGATCTCTGGCTTAGTGACTCTCTCTTGCTCTTCACGCTCTTATCTTTTCTCCAACATTTCTCTGCTAGTTGCATTGATTAGGTAATTTTTCTTGTAAACCTAACTTCCCAGCTAACTGATTTTTTTTTAGTTTTTGCTATCAGTGTGGTTGTTTGGCATACCTCATAAGCCAAGTAGCTTTTGTGATGCTTGTTTAGCCTTCTCGTCTCTTCCAATCAGCTTAACCAAGTTTTTCTTTTGGAATTTATCTATTCTTAAAAAGTATTTTCCATGTATATATGTGAGTCTTTCTATTTAATGAAAGGGTTGTAACAGCCTGCTTATTTCCCTTTGTGGCGTCACATAGTTGGATCCACTTGTTTAAATGTGCTTGTATCAACTTGTTTATAGTTGGAGTGAAAAATCATCTGAAATGCTTGGGACGTGTTACTTGCTAATTGATAAGATTGAAGGGTGTCTGTGTTCTTTATCTGGGTGGCACAAACATTGGTTGAAGAATGGAAAGGTTATTGGTTGTGCAGTTTGCAGCTCTCCTATAGTCATTTTTCTACTCAACATTTTTTAGAAAAAAAAAGGGGGTTTTGATGTTGGTAAAGTTGGAGTGAAAATCATTTGAACTGCTTCACATGTAAGGCCAAGTTAAAGTTGAAGTGGCTAGCCATTCTACTTGAAACGTGTCACCCTATAGCTTCATTTAGCTTCAGGAAGTTATTATATCCTTAATACTCCTAATAGCTAAAGGGAACCTATATAGGAATTTCATATTCATATTAATTATTTTGTAACACCTGGTATCTAGTTTACCTAGTACACCGAAAAAATCGATATTTGAGACTGATGTTATTAAAACCAGGACAGTGAATAATAATTTTTGGTAACATCAAATTAATGATGTTTGACACTTTTTCGATTGTCACGGGAAATTGTACAAGCGGATTTTAAAGAACTAGTACAAGAGTGGCATTTTTGTAAATAATGAACAAAATGGCTTCTAAAAGAAGCTAACTACAAATAAGACAAAAACTTGTCTTCCTCCTCCTCCCTCACTTACGAAAATTCACCATAGAAGCCTTCTTCCAAGTTTTTCAAGCTTTGTAACAAGAATGTGAAGGAGAATCAATCCAATTAGTCAATACAAAGCGGTAAGCTTCAATCCCAACACTTGATTCTACCGATTAGAATTTAGTTTCTCACTTTTTTTTCCATGGCTATGAAACCCATTTGATGAAATTTATGGGTTTGATGATGGATTCTTATTCTTTGATGTCTAATGACAAATTAAGATGAGGAAATTTTCATTTTTATGGTGATTTGGGGCTAAATCAAAACCTAGGGTTTTGGAGTTCAAGTTGCCAAGGGAGACAAATTCATAGGTTTTGCTTATGCATTTTTTTGAGCTGTTTAGTGTGTGAATTTGGAGAAACTCAAAACTTGGAAGTTGTAGATACAGGTGTCTACTATACCTCTGAATTTTTTTACGAATTTAAGGTGAGACAATCAAATGAGATGTGTCTCGAATTGAAATTGGTTCAGAATACCAGCGGGATTGAAACACGAAATGAAAGTTAATTGTTTGAGGACTTTAGAGTTAGAATTGGATGATGAGTTCTTATTAAGAAATGCTCGAAAATGTGTTATCTAATTGCTATACAAAGGGAAAGTTAATTGCATGAGTATTCTGTGAGATATGGCTAAATAAGTGAAGGGTATTACTAACCTTAGTGACACAGAAGAGAACAGAAATAGGGCAGTATTATAAAAATCACAATAAATCCAAATTACATCATTTTTTAGCCATCTTTGGATATGTGATAGCCATATGAGTCTATTGAAAATAGCAATTTGAATCGCCTCAATTGTATTATAAATGAATAAGTTATAATGATTTTATTCTGGAAGGGTTCAACTCATGACAGAATATAAAGGTTGACTGTAAATGGGATATTTGGATACCTTAATGACTGAATTAGAAAATGGTCATAAAAGAAAAAATGTGAATTTATGTGTTAAATAGAGGTAGGGAAATTTTGAAAAACATTGGATCTATTTAGAAAAAGTTATGCCTCTGCGAATGATACCTGTACCAAATAGGTTCAAGTAATATTAAGCTAATCAAGACATTATTGAGTAATATCGCCTAAGTGCTGTCAGTTTCATAAAGCAAAATTTTTCTTCCCGCCTTCATTGTTTTTTACTTTTCTGCCCCTTCTTTTGTCCTATTCTCCCGCTTTGTTTCCTCTCCTCTTGGGGTATTGGCGTCCTTTCCTGGGTACCTTCGGGCTCCCCGTCTGTGCCTCCGGCAATGGCTCTCCCTGAGTCACCTCCGGATCCTTTCCCTCCTCGTCCTTGGTTGCTTCCCGCAGTCCAGGCTCTTCTCCGGTGCCAGTAGTGGGCGGTGTCTCTTTTGGTGTTCCCACAGAGGGTGGCGTTGTTTCCGGGGATGCTTCCCGCTTGGTTGCTCCGGCGGTGTCTGTAGGTCCTCCCTCGTCGGTTGCGCCGGGGGGCCCGCTTCCCCTTCTGAGATGGTTGCTTTGGCAGGTGGAGCTTGGGGTGGCCGTGCGGGACCTTCCAAGCCTCGGTCTCAACTCAGTTACCATCCGAATATGCTGCTAGATAAGGTGGTCTCTCCTCCCGTGGAGCTACTCCGGGCAGGGGCTAGGGCCTGGTCTACTGCCTTGGTGGGGTTCTTTTGGTCGAAACGTTTGGCGTTTCCTGTGGTCAGTGCTTAGGCGAAGGCTCGTTGGGGGAATAAGGGGTTTGAGAAGGCTCTGCTCATGGAAGATGGTCTGTTCTTGTTTAAGTTCTCCCCTCAGGCAAATCTCCGAGAGATTTTGGAACTTGGCCCTTGGCACATTGGTAATCAGCCGTTGTTTTTGCGGCAATGGACGTCGGGGATGCGTCCGGACAGGGGCACTGTTGAAGCTATTCCGCTGTGGGTTCAATTTCATGGGTTGCCGATGGAGTATTGGACTTTGGAAGGTTTGAACCACTTGGCTAGAAGTATTGGCAAGCCACTTTGCCTTGATTCCCAGACAGCGAAAATGGAGAGGATTGGGTTTGCCAAAGTTTGTGTTGAGGTACTGAAGGACACTACTCTTCCAGATTCTTTGAAAATTCGCAGCCTGGACGAGGCTGGGGAGTTGCGTGTTACTATCATTTCTGTCTCTTACCCGTGGAAGCCTTCGGTAGTGAAGAAATAATGGGTTTTTACTGGGCGTCAGTTCCAGGCTGATGGGACTGCGATGCGGATTCTTGATGTCTCCCCTGGGCATGGCCCGCCTTTGATGACTTCCCCGAAGCCTTTGCTTCCTCAGGGTGCTGGCTCCTCTAATGAGGCTTCGGTTGGGACAGAGGCTGATAAGCTTGGTGCTCCTCCAGATAGCTCGGGTAGTGTTTTAGTTACAGGGCAGGTTGCTGACTCACCTTACCCTGATCCGGTCCAGTCGGACTTGCAAGTTGAGCATGCCATCTCGTCCCCAGCTCTTTCTCCTCCTCCTGGACTTCCACAACCAGCATTGGATAATGAACCTGCTATGGAGGGTGGGGTGTGCGAGGACGTGCCAGTCCTTGTGGTCAGCCATGCGAATTCAACGAGTGATGCCCTGGAGGAAGGGGAATGCTCTCAGAGCCCAGCCAAGCCTAAACGGACGACAGCTAAGAAGAAAGCGAAGAAGAAAAAGCACAAAGGGGTTATCTCCCCCCGAGTGTCTCTTCTAACTATGTCTTTGTTAATTTGGAACACCAGGGGGCTTAACGACCCCCTTAAATAGCTGATGGTGAAGCAGCTCGTTGCTACTATTAACCCTATTTTGGTAGGTCTATTAGAGACCAAAATAAAAGCTACTATGGTCAGGAAGGGTTTATCATTTTTGGGGCCTCATTGGTAGCTCATTTCCAATCATGAGCATCATTACAATGGTCGCATCCTCTGCTGGTATAATTCAGCCAAAATTGGTGTCCAAGTGATCTCGATGTGTTAGCCCCAAAAAAAAATTTTATGTTATCAAGCATGATTAGCTTAATTAAGTGAATTATGTTAGCATTAATTAAGTTGTTACTAGGTAAGTAAGATAACATTAAATGAAGTTAGTTGGCATAAGCTAATGAATTAAATATGTTAGATGACATTTAATGAGTTAGTTGGGTTTTAAAAGGCAATGGGCTTGAATAAGAAGTGAATGGGCTTAAGTAAGTTAGTGAGTTAGTAAAGAGTGAAAGAAGAGAAGAAGGGAGGAATGGGTTGGACTTGGGCCAAGTGGGCTTAAGTAATGTTAGTGGAATATAAAAGGGAAGAAATAAAATGAAGTAGTAGAGAAGAGAAGAGGGAATCGAAATTGAGAGAGAAGAAAAGAGAGAATGGTCGTGGAGGGAGAAGAAGGAAGAAGAAAAGAAGGAAACTAGGGTTGGTTTCTCCAAGAGTTTAAGAGGTTATTTGAAGAAAGTCCAAGAATTAAAAGTGTGGAGGAAGGCTAGAGCTTCATTTTGAGCCAAGGAACTCCTTGTGTAGTTGAAGATTTAAGGTAAGCCTTATGTTTAAGTGTAAGCTTTTGGTTGGGTTATGGTTGAGAAAGTTTAGAAATGGAATGGGTTTAGTGAATCTAGGGTTAATTTCATGTAAGATGTTATGTGGGTTTTGTATTGAAGTTATGTTAAAGTTGGTTTTTGGTTCTCTTGAAGTGGAACAAGAGAGAGAAGAAGGACAAGAGGAGGAACACTCCTAGGAAAGAAAATCAAGATTCAAGCAAGATTTAAGGTGGGTTCCATATTTATCTTTATGTTTATAAGCAATTAATGCAAATCAATTAATG
>JAOSBP010000206.1:10915439-10928570 GCA_027563825.1 Erythroxylum mucronatum
AAAGAGGACAATACTGATTTGTGTTGGATGCCGCGGTATAACCCGCAAACACACGCCGGGGTATAACCCCCAAACACTTGTCGCAGTATAACCTGCAAATACCAAAGGGTAGGGTGTGGTGTGTGGGGTCCAACACACATAATTAACCTAAATAACTTTATCATTTCAATATTAGTATAGGTCTTTCCAAGACTTTTGAGAGAATTAATAATATCAATGAATCTTGTGTATATGGCAGAAATACTTTGATCATGCTTCATTTGAAAAGGTTCATATTGGTGGGTTAACATGCTCATTTTTCTCTCCTTAACTTGATTTATTCCCTCATACATAACTTCTAATGTATGTTACATTTTATAAATTGTTTCATACATGGAGATTGTATTGAATTCATTGTTTTTTAATACACTAAATAAGATGTGTACAATCCTACTATTCTAGGAAACTAATATCTTATCATGATGTTCCCATTCTTCCTTTAGTTTAGGAACTTTTTATTATCAACAATTTTCATAGCTATAAAGGAGTTGTTTGAAACCATTTCTAATATTTCTTGTTTGAAACTATTTCTAATACTTTTAGTCGTAAAGAAAATTTTCACCCTGATTTTTTAGTAGAGATAGTAATTTCCATCAAAGTAGCGGAATTTACTAAAGTTTTATCCGTCTTGGTTGAATGATGATGATGATGCTCCTAAATATGCTATTATGATATTTTCTATAAGATTTCATTTGAAATAATAATATAATAGAGTCACTTTGATACCACTTATTAGTCCTTAATAGCACCGAAAAGAGAGGTGAATTGTTGATAAATTTTAAATAAAAGATTTGTCTAATGTGTTATCGAGCATAATTTATAAAAATGAAAATATGATATAAAATAATAAATTGCAACAATACATTTAAATAATAATATAAAAAGTGTAAGAGAAGAGAAATAAGATTTGATGTATAGTTTTTGATAAATAACTTTTTTCTACATCTACTCTCAAAACTCTTCTTAAAATTTCACCATAACTTTTCCTTTAAGAAGAAAAATAACTTTTGTACAAGGTTTTCTTAACAAATAGGAATCCTTTTACAATCTTTCTTTACACTGAAGAGGAATCTTAATTCCATTTAGAGCACTTTAAAGTACGGTCACTCTAAAGTATAATATTTAATGTCCTAAAAAAGGCTCACAACTAAAAGACGTCTAACTTTATCACTTTGATAATTTCAAAGAGACTTACTCAAAAAAATATGAGACAATAATACTCAATTACTCGATAAACACTTAGAAATGTGTGTAGAAGACACCCATAATCTTTTCTATGTAAGAATAATGCGAAAAATTATTTATAGGCTTTTAAAACCCTACTAGCCATTGGATCTAAATATTAATCATTACAACAGCTAGTTCCAAAACTTTAGTCAACTAGTGTAGCATATTGGTTAACTAGTATGCATTAAATACACAAATTCATTAACCATTAAGACATATTGGTTGACCAATATGTCTAATAAATGGACATTGGTTGATTACACCGCTACATTGGTCAACTAACGTATCAACAAACAACCCATTTATATGTTTAACCTATATCGGTCAATCAAACCTATATTGGTCAAACAACCCCACTAAAAATATGATTTTAATAAAAATTAAATGTTCAAACTTGATTTATTTAGTGTAATATAATTAAAAATAAATTCCAAATTGTCCCTAAAAGGGTATTTAAAAGATTAAGAGGCTTTTCTTTTTGAAATAAAAACTTTAATACCTTTTGATGAATGAAAAGGCTCATATAACAAAGTGAGCTTAAATGTTTTTGCATAATGAGCCTATAACTTTTCTTTTTGAAATAAAAACTTTAATACCTTTTGATGAATGAAAAGGCTTATATAACGAAGTGAGCTTAAATGTTTATGCATAATGAGCCTATAAAATTACCAAATTAATAAGATTACAATTAACATTAAAAAAATATAGAATGAACTTGATTTACCTTTATCTTATTTTGTTCTTGACTTATTCTTCCCTTGAGAGATTGCTAACTTTAGCTTTCCTTTATCATCTTTATAAACTATCTTTTTGACAGTTTATAGCTACATCTTAGTCTTATATTGCTCTTCACTAAGACAATAAAATTATTAGTAGAATCTATTTTTATTATAAAAGCATCTATTGGAATCTTCCTTGGTTTAATAAAGGCCAAAGGTGTTATTTATGCCTAAACATTTCACAAAAGGTCTAAGTAAGCTCCTACTATTATATTTGGTATCATTTTGCATCCTAAAGTTACTAAAATAGTACTCATTGCACCCTGAATAGGGGACAAAAGTGGTAACTGAGATAATGGTAAGGGTTTATTTAGACCTTTTATGAAATATTGGGGTAAAAATTGCACCCTAACTAATATTTAAAGAAACCATATTTAATATTACAAAAACATTTAGTTGGTTCACATTACCTAGTTGTGACATCATATAGACTAAACTAATGACCATATACCAAAATTGTCAAATTTTAACCTTTTTTAGGATTTAGGAGGCTATTAGTACTATTTTTAAAACTTAAGGTGTAACATGATACTATAAATAATGATAGGGACTAACTTAGATGTTCCAAGAAATGTTGATGAGGGTAATTAACACCTTTTGCCTTTAATAAATAGTACCTTTGTTTAGTATTACTGATACTAAGTTTTAGTAAATCAAATTTCTTGGACATAGGTTAAGTTTTAGAAGAATTCCTAAATTTAGATTGAAAAGTTGTATATCTATTGTACGTTTTTTCTATAATCCTTGTTGAGGATTTGGTAAAAAAAATATAGATATGTCAATATCATATAGAAGATAAAATGTAATCATATTTTGAGTTGACTAATGTTTTATAAACTTTAATGGCAACATCTAAGATTGATGTCAATATTGTGATAGCACAATACAAATAGTTGCATAAAGTAGAGATGAAAGGCCGTATAGTACATTTATGGAATTATTTCACTTAATTTAGTCTACTAAAGGCATAAAAGTGGACTACAATTAATGTCATTTGTTATAATAAGACAATAGTCATCACTAAAAGGAAATTATTGTATAATTTTTCTTACTCATGTAAACTATGATAAAGGATTTTATATATTTCTAATTCATACTTTCTAGTATTTTATGTTGAATACGTATACAACATTATTACAATGTGGAAGGTGTTATAAGAAACAGATTGTTGAGTAAAATTAGTTAATCCAAATTTATGCAAATAGTTTGTTTGTATTGGATCAAAGGAGACTTATGTTTAACGTAAGTGACAAGAATAAAAAGTTAGATATCCAAGACTATTTTCTTTACTATGTTAGTTAAATCAACATAATAAGAATCATAAAGTTCCATACAAAGATATATGTATCCTTTGATTATAAATCATATGAAACTTGTTAAGTTGAAGGATGACCAACTCAACCTTTGGTGAAAAGCGAATTATAATAATGAATTGTTAAATCATATACATATAATGTGTGAGACGTAATAATAATTCATAAGAGAATGAATACTTATATTTTATTAGATTGACTAATGACTTTCTATGATATAGGCATATGTATTAAATGAACTATTAATTTAAGGTTTGAAAAAATTCAAATTATTTAAATCTAAGTAGAAATTAAACATTGAAAATGTTGAACTTTAATGACATCGATGTGGTAAGAATAAATTTTTTGATTATTTATAAGGAATGAGATTCTTTGATGAATACCTCCACACCTAAATTCCATAATGGTATGGATTTGTACTAGGAATAAAATACAATATGAAATATTGTATGATGTAATAGTTATTTCTTTTATAGCTATGCTTAGTACAAAAGCTTACCTCTGAAAGTTCCAATTAGATTGATTAGGAAGGTTCCATATCCAATATTGAATCCTAAGACTTCAAAAGAGTCTAAGTTACTAATGTTGGGATCTAATGCTTAGGTGAAGAATATATTATCAAATAAGTTTAAAAATAAATGAGATAATAAAAAGTACAAACTACAATAAATAATTCATTTATTTCAACGAATACTTACAGGAGAATGGTTCTCAATATAAGTAGTAAGAGTAAGATGAAATTTAAAAAGTTCAAATCTTATGATAGTATATCTAAATAGAACTTGTTCCTTCGTTGATACAACTTGATGTATTGTCAAGAGATTATGAGAAGTTGAAAGATTCACTTTTATAAAGAATTCAAAGTAATTGCTTTAGAGATAATTATGGATTTATCATGTCTATAAGAAGATTAATGGGAGTATAGTTGTAATATTTAGTAGAAGTTTGTAGAGACATACTGCTTATAAGGAACAAAAAATCACAATTATTAAAGAATATGATGCCCAAGAGCAACTCCTTTTGGATGTAAAAAGATAATGACTTAATTTTGAGAATTAGATATAAAGAGATATATACGAAAGTTGTTTACCTATTTTAGTCTAAGTACATAGACAATTTACTAAAGGTTTTTAATATTTAAGATATCCAATACTTATGAAGTATTAAGATATCCATTATTCTATAATGAATATTTGAGTTTAAGGCTATAAAGATATTAACTTCAGTTTCACATAAGTAAGTCCTAATTAAGGTATATTTTACTTAGAACAATATTAGTTTGATATTAGAAAGGCTATAATATAAAATTGATTACTAATTAAATCATAACACAATTTTCATTTAGTATAAATTCTTAGTTGGATCAAGAAATTATTTAATGAACTTGGGATAATTTCTTGCATTATTCATATAATAATATACTGTAGAATATTAAAGTAATTAGGCATGCAAAAGAAGCTAAGGTCTCATTAAAGATCTAAGTATGTATTAAGAAAATTTTTCTTTTAATTATGATGAAAATTGAGATGAAAGTTGTAATATTACAAATTCTCATCATAGAGAGTCTTATAGAGTTCTCTTATTAAACTACTATTACAACAGTAGCATGATCGTCAAATGGAGATACGATATAGGACACTTAAGCAATTGATTGCAAGTGGTAAATTTTTAGTTTTTTTTTTCCCTATAGCCAATCAGTTGGTTGTAGTTTTTATGATATAATTATTTAAAGATGTTATTTTTTCATATTTGTAATTAGCTTATGTATAAGATTAAGTTCACAGGATGAATGTACATTGCAAATAAAATTATGATGAGATCATAATTATGAGATTCATATTTCATTTATATATTATCTATAAATTGTTCCTAGTTATTATTCTATTAAAACTAGACATCAATAAAGCAACAAAAGACTAGTATATATTATGTTTCTTCTTTATAAAGGAAATAGTCGATCTCATAGACTAAAGCATGTAAATTCACTAATATGACACAATCTGAGAATTCTATTTGAAACAATACTTATATGTTTATAGAAATTTTTATTGTGATAATTGTATAAGTTATCATTTGACTTGAAATTTTAAAGTATCTTATATAGAGATTGTTATATTTTGATATTACTTGTGACTTATTCTTGTCAAAGACAGCTCATTCAGTAATAATTGGATATCACATGCCAATTATATAGAGGTAATTGAGCGATCAATAAAAGATTCATCTTTTGATAGCAATTAAAGACAAGTTTTATTATTCTCTAGTAATATAGAAATGAAAAATCCTTGGTTAAGATACAATGACTATTTGAAAGTAGTCTTCAAATGTCATTAATAGAATTAGTTACTAATCGTTGAGAATTAATATGATTGAACTCAAATATAGTAGATATTAATTATATACTCTATGTCTAATTGGAACATTGTATGATGAAATGATTTAATTATACAAAAAATTCGTTAAAATCATTTTGACATTTCCAATATTTGAGTGGTCATATAATGAGAGAAAGTTAATTTAATCAAGTTAGACTTGACTAAAGTATAAAAAAAATATGATTAAATATAAGATATTTAATAAATAAAAATCAATATGAGATGCTGGATCTTATTTGAATGAATTGCTATTTAATTATATATAATTCTAATGAAATTTTACGTAAAATTTTAGTAATATTTTAATTAAATAATTAAAAGGTCGAAACTATATTATAAATAGGTTTAAACTCTAAACAAGTTAGCAACTCTTATCCACCTCCCTCTACACCACTTATAAAGTTTTTTTTTGTTAAACCACCCGGTATCCGACGCCACACGCGCAATCGACTAATCCAGATTCGAGCCGGGTGGGACCATATAGGCGACAAAGCTCTCCCTCACAAGTGCGACTTCATTCCCAAGACTCGAAACCGAGACCTTGGTTAAGGGAGGAGAAGCCCCAGCCACTCCACCACAGCACTTGCGGGTACCACTTATAAAGTTCTCTCACCTAATTTATGTAGATAATAATATAGGTCAGATATGCTTACGGTTACGATGGTTGTAATGAATCAATTTTAAAAACAGCTTAAAAAAACATCAAGAAAAGATTAAATTACACAATACGGCACGAATTTATGATTCATGATTGTTATGTTTATATATTAAACATATTATAAAATTTAAGGTGATCTTAAATTTAAAAAATTTGAATAAAAACATATTGTTATTATTCTCAAGATCAAATCATGCCTTAATTTTCTAACATTACGCAGGTCCATGTAGCCGAAAACATCAAAACTTTAATTGGCAAGGGTGCATCTGACCAATAAATCGGCAATGAAATCGTTCATCCACCGTTAATGACAAGAATGAGAAACTTCATGAACAAAGTGGTAATCCACAAAACTAACCAACCAAGATCATGGTGACACTCGTAGGGGTTTCTCACCGTACTTTTCACGGCTGTATTATATAATTTGGAAGCGTAAATGCATAACACTTTACAAGTGCACTTTCTGCTTTGTTCCCTTCTCAGTTGGGTAAAAATGTGTAATAATTTAGATTAAGAAAGATCAACAAATTCGATTACTCTTTTGCACGCATGTGCCTCAAATTCTCCACATTTGATGGCTACACAAAGCTTGGAAGAAGGACCAAAATGATAATATATATAGGCCCCAAAACACTTGGGACTGAAGTGAAAGAGAATCCAAAGAAACACGTGTTATTACGTGCAAACCAGGGGTTTTGAGAGCTTTTGATTTGAGATGCACTTAACTTTGTTGGAGAGTGGTGACACGTTATGTAATGCTATGTTCCGTGTCTGAGACAACAACGGTCGGGCAAAGAATAAGTTCCTTCTTCTTTTTAATAATCTCTGAAGGGTTGATTCGTACGCAGAAGTATCCTTCTCTTTTGTTTGCCATAAAACCCCAAAAATAAAAACAAAAGAAAAGCGCAAGTTGAGAATAATCTCTTTCACAAATGTAGCCCTTTTACATGACCAGTTCACAATTCATCCAACAAAGAAGGATTCTTCAAACATTATACGTATGAATATTTCAGACATGCCATCTCTATTCTCATTAATCCTGTCCTGGGGGCTACGTGTTTGGTTAGAGCCCATAAAGTCATTCATTCACTCCTTTAACTCGATTAGTTAGTTAAAGATGCCTCTAATGAATCAGCATAATACACACGTGGGCTTGATCCTAACCACCACGCCAATGGCATGCTTGCTGTTTTTCAGGAATCTTTTAAATTTCATTGCAGGTGAGGTGAGTGGGAACATTACTAGAATATCAGCGATCTCCTCATGTATTGTATTTGTATCACGTTACTTAACTTGCTCGCTTGCAAGTTATGTCCGTTACTAAAGCTAATTCTAATATGCCACCTGCATATATGCTTCTCGTACCTTAGGCAACCTCTCGTCTCGTCTCATGCAACTAACACAAATTGCTTTCACGTTACAGATTAAATTATCAGATTCTCTCCGATTGTAACTGGTAATTAAAGAAATAATCTATTAATTGTCATATGGTCTTTACGAGAATCTGTTTGATGGATCATAGATATTTAATGTCCTGACCTGAGAGATAAGAAAGTGGTCATAGTATTAATATATGCGGCTTTATCTTCATACTTTTATTTGTTATCATTATCTTCATACAATTAATTAGTGCTATGCTATCCAATTTAGTGGACCCTGCCAAGTGCCAATTGTAATGTAGCTGGACACATTTCTTGCTTATTTGGTTTATCGGGACCATTATGACATAGATTGGCACTGATTAATACCCCAAACACATAATTTAGGGAAGTATCCCTTTCACTGAAGAACTTTTTACTCAATAATGAAGCAAAGGTTCTGAAATCTTTTTCTTTTCTTTCATGTACGCACATTCGTTAATTTATCTGATAATAAAAAAGTATCTAGACCTCAACTTACTCACGCAAATGAGTCACGCTTCTGATATTTGTGTCAATTTCTATATATCTATCCATTTACTTAGGCGCTCGATCTTACCATAGAGCATTAGTTGCTAGGATTCCTTCAAGCACTCGTAGAAGTTGAAAATCTCCACTTGAACAATATATCGGGATGTGGCTGCATATATGAAACTATTCTATTTTCATTATCATTTTAATGAGGAAATCTCAGTTCTTGTTCTTGGTTTTTGTTGTTGGATGAAAAGGAACTTGGGTTCGGAATTGCACCATTTTGATGGCTACTCCTCATTACAAAATAAATTTTCTTAATTTTGAATATTTGTTGACTCATTCAGAAGATTAGCAAGTTATTAGTTGCTTCAAATGGTTTTATTCAATGGCATTCGAAAGATAAGAATTGTAATCTTTCTTTAAAAAATGTTTGATAAAAATTAAAATTAAATACGAAAAATAATAGAAATGAAAGGGATCACACTTGACCAAATTGGACAAAATACGGCTGCAAATAGAAATGTTGAATTCACAATGAAAAGTGAAAACAATCATATAAAGAAAGAATGCATAATCTGAATGTCTGAATGTAGTATCAAGTTTAGCTCAATCGTAATTCAGACTTTTGAAGCATTCACAAGTTACAAATCCATCGCAAGAAATTGAAAGAGTTGGATTGGAACTGTAATAGTTGTAATCACTAGCTTTCTGCCCAACCATCCTAATCAATATCATTCTGGACGATCCTCGTGTTCTGCTTCCCCATGATCAGTTTTCTTTTCCATAAAAAAAATAAAGGATCTTTAATGAGGGAAAGGAAAAGGAGAGCCAAAAGGAAAGAAAACTTGAAAATAGATGCATAAATTATCTAAGCATCAAGTTCAGCTCGTGCGGCACTATGTTCATGATGGTTATGGACCCCAGCAGCAGTATGACCTTCAACCTCGCTTTTGATCACACCATAATTCGCTAAGAGCTCCACGCACCAATCCCACAAGTGCAAGACAATGTAAGTCCCAATCCCACCAATCAACCCATAAGCTATAGAATAGGTCAAAGGCATGAGAATCAACGTCAAGAATGCAGGGATCGCTTGCCTCATATCGTTCCAGTCAATCTCAACCACTGATCTCATCATCAGCACTCCTACTAATATCAAAGGTGGACCCACGGCCCAAGAAGGTACGGAAGCCAGCAAGGGCGTGAAGAAAAGCGCTAGAAAGAAATAACCCGCCACGGTTAACGCCGTTAGACCGGTCCTCCCTCCTTCCCGTATTCCCGTTGACGATTCTATAAACGCCGTCACAGGTGAAGTCCCAAGCAATGACCCCACCACGATTGACGTGGCATCGGACATGAAGGCGAAATATTGACCCTCGAAGTCACCGTTTTGATCGGTGAAACCGGCGAATCGAGCCATCGAATAGAGTGTACCAGTGGTGTCCAAAATGTCAACGTACAAGAACGTTACCAGAGCCTCCCAAAAGTAACCTTTACCTATGTTCTTAAAACTCAACGACCCAGCTGTGCTTTTTATTAAATGTACATCCACCACTTTCTTAAAGTACTCGTGCGCTGCGTTTCCTGAGGCTGTGTTAGGGAACGCCGTTACCTTTGTGTTCCTGAACCACGAGACAGCCGTCACGAATAGAATTCCGTAAATCATAGCCCCTTTAATGTTTTTGACCAAACAATACGCGATTATAACGAACCCTACAACGGCCAGCCATAACGTCGGACTCTCCATTCTTCCGTTGAGACACATGATGTCGCCTGAGACTGTACCTCCCGGTATCAAACTAACGGTTCCGTTTGGAAACGTCATAACGGGAGCTAACGACGCACGTGACGAACTTGGGCAGGCTCCGAGTGTAACTAGTGTAGATGAACTGTAAGCAACTAAACCAATACCTTGGTTGTTCTGTAACCCTATAAATGCGAGAAAAAGACCGATACCAGCAGATGAGCTGATCCGAACAGGTTTCGGGACCAGTTTTGCGAGTTTTGCTCGTAACCCAATGGCTGAAATGGCTAGAAATATCAACCCTTCGATGAAGACAGCAGCTAATGCACTCTGGTACGAGATATTACCCGACCCGTGAAAACCAACAACTGTATAAGCAAAATAGGCGTTGGTCCCCATTCCTGGAGCTAACGCTAATGGAAGATTAGCAAGCACGCCCATTATCACACATCCAATCAACGACGAAGCAGCAGTCGCAACTATAAGGTCTTTACGTACTTTCTCTACACATGCGGCATAGCCAGGATTAACAGGGTCGAATTTGCATGACTGATCGGGCTGTACGATTCGCAAGCTCGAGCCAGTACAGTTGGAGATAGAGAATCTGAGATCAGAGCAGAGAAGGACACAATCGGCGACAGAGCACGTGCCGCCGCTGTCGGAGAGTATGGAGGCGTTGACGGCGAGAATATAAGCCATGGTGAGAAAGGTGGCGGTGCCGGCGCGTAACTCGGTGGTGAAGGTGGTTTTACGTTCGGAGAGTTTGAAGCGTTTGCCAACAGGGCTTTCGGCCACGAAGTCGTTAAGCCGAGTTAGCGGCTTCTTCGGAGGAGGAGGTGGAGATCCGGACTCCATAACAATCAAAATCTCATCTTCTTCGCTTTGGAAGAAGTTTGTCACTATATTCTTGTCAGTGGCGGCTCTTTGCTCTTTTGTGAATGTACTTGTACATGATTGAATGATGTCTCGGAGAAAACGTCAAGTAGCGTTGTACTTGTACCTGGAACCGGGGAAAGATAATACTGGGGGAACCGACAAAAAGGGAAAAGAAAAGAAAATAATGTGCCAATTATGGAAAATTGTAATTTTTGGGCGAAGGATTTCAGATTCTAAGGTTGTTTTATCCTTTTGTTTTACTTAAGGAATCAAAATCCATTTTTACTTTAATTACTTTGACACTCTTATGATCCAATTCAAATTCTTGGAAAATTTGCAGGATTAATGAGTCTAAGATGACGTGATGATTGTGGTACGTTTTGTTCAACAATTTGGAATTTTATGAAATGTGGACAACATAAATGTTACTATAACTTTAACATTGATGAATAATTATTGGGAAAATAATGAATACCCAAACTTTTAAGTCAAGCATAGAAGTTGTCCACAAATTAAAAAAAGATGGAAAAGAGAAAAACAAAAATCAATGTAACTACGTGAATGTTGTTTAGATATTGGAAGACAAGGCCTTGTGAGCCAGAGGTTTTGTCCATAAAAAAAAGATTTTCATTTGAAATTTTAAATATTCCAATTAAAATGAGAACAAAAAAGGTCAAATGAGTGTCATTTATTCCATATCCCCCACCATTCTTCAATGTCCTTCACATGTATGTAAGTGTTGTATTTCTATTGCTTGAAATGTGTGTGAAACGGTGGCGATAGATCATATGATTGGTCGCAATACTGGTGGTATCAAAATTTGCAAGCAAATTCATGGAGTTGACTTTGAGTCCCAATTTATAAAGGCTGCTTCAATTGATTCACACCTGATTGTAACGTATTGTCTGTCGAAAGATTTTAAAATTTTTTACCCCATATAAAGGCAATATATGACAGTAATAAAAGTAGATCGTACAAATTAAATTGTTTTATTTTTATTGAGCTTCATAATTTATCAAAAACATCTTATAGTTTATCAAATACAGGGCTTTTCTATATCAATCTGGAAGAAATGGACAAGAATTACGTAACTTACGTGAATTCAACGTTAATTTATGTTGAACGTTTCCTAGAAATATGAGAAAATGAGTAGATACGCATAAGAATAATCCTTTTCGAGAAAAATAAAAAAAATAATCCTTCAAGTCTTTCGAAGACTTGGGTTTGCTAGAGCTACGCATAAAGTCAAAAAATGTAGGTAAAGATTGAAATATGAGAACCGTGAACAAGCAATTTTAATAAGAAAAGACAAAAGCATCTCGTTTCAGGGATCTCGTATTACTAACAAAAAGAATCCGGCCTATCAAACCCTAAATTCAAAGCTGTTAAATATTCAACTCCCCTATGTGTTCGTACTTCGTACTGTTTATCAGTTTAACTAACCCACGTTGGTTTTGAAGGTCAACTCTCAACGCCCCTATTTAAGATTCACCCTCATTCAATAAAGGTCAAAAAGTATAGGAGGTTCAGTTAACTCCTAACTTATAGGGCGGGGAAAGTAAAAGTTATACAGGACAGCCTAACGTGAGTCGATGCTAAATGTGGCAACTTTACAATACTAGAAATCCAGTCTATCTCATTCCATCCTAAACTAATTGGCAAACACATTAACTCACAACCATTGAATGCTTCACATCCAGTTGCTTACGAAAGTTACAAGCTCAGGTCGGAGGCCTGGCTTGGCCCCTCATTTTTAGTATAGCTCGCTGGTTTTTGTGGTCCTAGAAAAACTGGTTTATTTATTGGAAAATTTAGACTGGATTTAATCCGATCGCAGTGAAATAATCACGAAACTCTTTTGTAATTTTTGATTTCCCAAAAACCAAGACCTATTTAATTCTATGAAATGATTAACACGAATCAAAATAAAGCGGAAATTTAATTCGTACCTTATTCCGAAACTTAATCTTTGTCATGTCTTATTCCTCAAATCGTTTCTGAAACCGATCCGCATCAATCACCGTAGCTGCACAAGTGTCCGGCCTCTAACTGTTAGGCCTTGTTCTAATTGGTTAAATTGATTATTTGGTTATTTGTGTTTGAATTTGTTTAATTGATTTATTATGTTTGAATTATGGTTTGAAAATTTTCGAATTTGTTTTGATTAGAAATTGAATTTGGAATTTAAGTGTTAGGTGAAATTAGAATTAATGTGGTATGTTTGGTGG
>JAOSBP010000206.1:10937736-10945236 GCA_027563825.1 Erythroxylum mucronatum
ATATAATGTTGAATTAAATTATTCATAATTTTTATTAAAATTTAAATAATTAAATAATATATTAAATGATAGTAAATCAGATTATGAAAAAAACAAAAACAGGAAACAAAAATCACGTTTTATATTTTTCATAATTTTTGAAAACTAAAAGAAATCAAAACCAAAATCTGAAAATAAAAACTCAAACAAACATGTTTTTTTACTGAATTTGAAAACAAAAACAGAAAACTAAAAATAAAAATAGAAACAAACAACCCCTTAGTCTTCAAATCTTTTTAAAGGTCGAATATGTATTGGTCTTTGGTTGAGCTTTCTAAATATTGATTCCTCTAAGAAAATGTGCAGGGATCTATTTATTGGGAATATTAGCTGTTAACTTAGCTGTAAATAGAATATTTCCTATAATTGTAAATATCTCCAACTGTAATTACGTGATTTAATTGCGTCTGTAATTGCCTATTAATATGGGCTATCATAATGGAGAAGGGAAAAGTTTTCATTCCTCCAAAATTATTATGGTATTAGAGCTCAATATACAACCCAATACCTAGTTTTTTTTTCCTGCCACCATGCATCAATCTTCTATTTAACTTGTGATGATACAATAATCGACGACAAGCATGGGGAAAACCCCAAGCCTCAATTGATTAATGATCCTTCGTCAATCTATTATTTATCATTGTTGGAAGGTCCAGTTATGACTCTTACAACATACACTCTTGTGGGTGATAATTTTGATGTTTGGGCAAAGGCAATTGTTAGTGCATTAGAAGCTAGGAATAAAATTGGGTTTATTAATGGAGAATACCCAAAATGTGATGATTATAAAGGAATGAAGGCAAGGTTTGGAAGGCCAATAACTCAACAATCTGTTCTTGGTTATTTAATGCTATTGATAGTTAAATTCAACCTAGCGTAGCAAGTCAAAAAATTGCCCTTGATATGTGGATGGACCTCCAAGAACGATATTCTGTTAGTAATGGCCCAATATTAAATCAACTAAAATTTGAATTGGCTTCTTTAAAGCAACAAGGAATGGATATGTTTTCCTATTACACGAAATTAAATTCTTTGTGGGATAATCTTCATGGATACGACGATGTAACTTATGGTTGCATTTGTGCCACGGCTCTGAAGTAGGTTGCTAAGTTTGAAACTAAACGAGCCCATAAGTTTCTTATAGGATTCGATGACGCTACGTTTGGAACACTTCAATCTCAAATATTAAGTATGGACCCTTTGCCTAATCTTAATAAAGCTTATGCTCTTATGACTTAAGAAGAGAGACGCAAGAATATTGTTCGAGGTCAGGATGATAGAAGTGAAATACTCAATTTTGCTGTCTAATCTGGAACAACAGCTACCTGTGGCAATTCTTCAACTCACCCCACCCTTGATTGTCCTTTATGTACCTACTGTGAAAAACCTAGTCATGACTATGAACATTGCTTTCGGTGTATTGGTTATCCACTAGGTTGTGGTTGAGAATAGGGGAGGGACGTGGTCATTGGCGTGGTGTATCATCAGGACCTGAGCGTGGTTCTTCAGTTATTTCCACCCCAATAGTGACAGTGAATGTTGCCACAGCCTTACATATGGCTGAGTCTTCTACTGACAATAGCAAAGCAACATAACAATCACATTTCCTGGGTTAATAGAAACCTAGTTTTAGTTTCTCTTAAGTCTTATTGAGGTGCCCTCTACTTCTGATAAATTATCTAGTAAGAATTCCACTTGTGCTTAGCCTTGGCTTCTTGATAGCGGTGTTTTAGAATTTGTAACTTCTGTATAATATTTTTGATTTGCCGCCTTTGCCTGTGCACCTTCCTGATGGTGTCCAAACATCAGCAATCAAGGAAGGGAGTGTTCTTTTATCTTTCGGGCTCACTGTAAAACATGTTATATATGTTCCAAACTTAAAATGCAAATTACTTTCTATTGGGAAGCTTATCTTTGATACTCGATGTATTGTTACTTTCATTGATAATTTGTGTATTATTCAGGACCGCACTACGAGGACACCGATTGGTGTGGGTAAGCTACGGAATGAGGTGTATGTTTATAAGCCAGTGGCAAAGGCGACTCTTTCCAATGTAAGTTTGACTGATCTCTTGATTTTGTGGCATCAACGGCTTGGGCATCCATCCAGTCAGCCCCTCTCATTGATTCCTGGTATTGGTAGTAATAAACAATCAAAGGTAGCTATTAAGTGTTGTGATATTTGTTTTCGCGCTAAACAAACATGTAATCCTTTTCCTATTAGTGATAATAAAGCTGTAAATATTTGTGATCTAATTCATTGTGACTTATGGGATCCTTACAATAAAAGAGTACTTTTATTGGGTCTCATTATTTTCTTACCATTTTTGACAATTTCTCGGGTAGTACGGGTATATTTGTTATTTGAAAAGAGTAAAGCCAGTATTTTGCTTCGTGTTTTTTGTCAAATGGTTAAAACCTAGTTTGAAAAGTGCGTTAAGGTCATTTGTTATGATAATGGCACAAAATTTGTACCTGGAATTATGCAACAACTTTATTGTGACAATGGAATTTTGCTTCAAAAGAGTTATGTAGGGACACCCCAATAGAATGGTCGGGTTAAGAGAAAACATCGTCACATTCTTGATGTTATTAAGGCTCTCCATTTTCAAACTCATCTTTCGTTAAAATTTTTGGGCGATTGTGTGTCGTTTGCAGCTTACCTCATTAATAGGACCCTACTCCTTTACTTAATGATAAAACTCCTTATGAAATGTTGTTCAAAACACCTCCCTCTTATTCTCCTCTTCGAGTTTTTGGATGTTTATGTTATGCCCATCACATGCCTTGCACAAAAGATAAGTTTGGGTCTCACAGTAGAAAATGTATTTTTCTTGGATACCCTTATGGTAAGAAGGGGTGGAAGGTGTATGACTTGGAAAGAAGGAAGGTGTTTGTGTCTCAAGATGTTAAGTTCCAAGAAGACGTGTTTCCTTTGGCCCCAAATAACACGTCTAAGGCTTCAAAAAATTCTCAACACATGGACCAAAAATCTTTGAGGATGATTGGTTTTTATTACCTAATGTTATACATCCATTTGGGTCTTCTCTAGGAACACATATAGAATTGAAGTCCATTATCCCCACTAGCACACCTTGCTCCCCTACATCTCCATCTACTTCGCAATAACAAAATTCACCTTCCGAAGTTGATGTAACACCTCTTAATCTAAGGGAGAGTGATGACTCTCTAGTAATTGAACCTCGGCTTAACAGGGGTAATATCATCTACAGGGGGAGTGAAGAAACATCTAAGCTAGCATCTCTTGGGCGTGGTCACCAGGAGCGTCATCTACCTACTCATCTCAAGGATTTTATTTGTCACTCGGCTCAGCTTCTCATACCCGTTCCCACTTCATCTTGCCCATCAATTATCTCAGGTATGTGGTATCCTATTGCCAATTTTATAAATTGTGCTAAATTTAATGCTACCCATTGAAACTTTCTTGTTGCTGTATTTGTGGGGGTTGAGCCCCAAAATTTTTAGAAGGCTGTAAAAGAAACTTGTTGGCAAGATGATACAAGGAAGGAGATTGAGGCACTCGAGCGGAATCACACTTGGGATATAACTGATCTTCCCCCAGGAAAAAAACCTATTGGCTGAAAATGGGTTTACAAAATTAAATACAATTATGATGGGTCTATTGAATGCCATAAGGCTCAATTGGTTATACTTGGAAATCATCAAGTGGAGGGTATTAACTACAATGAGACATTTTCTCTGGTTATTAAGCCAGTTAGCGTCCGTGCTTTTCTTGCAATCGTTGTTGCTAAACATTGGGAAATTCACCAAATGGACATTAACAACGCTTTTCTTTACGGTGACCTTTATGGGGAAGTAGATATGAAACTTCCACCTGGTTTTTCTTCTTCTCAGCCTAGAAAGGTAAGTCAACTTCGTAAATCTTTGTATAGTTACGTCAATCACCAAGCGACTGATTCGCAAAATTTGCTTCTGCTTTGTGATATTATGGCTTTGTTCGTTCTCATGTTGTTCACACCCTATTCACCTACCAAACGGTGATGTTTCCTTATCTGTTATGGTGTATTTGACGACTTCCTCTTGGTTGGTAATAATTCCGTTTCTTACTCTAATTTTAAAAGATACTTAAATCCTTACTTTCAAATTAAAGATCTTGGTTCTCTTAAATATTTCTTAGGCATTGAGTTTGCTCGCTCTCCCGAAGGCTTATTTATGTGTCATCGTAAATACACATTAGATATTCTGAAAGAGAAAGGATTACTTGTTGCTAAACCAACTGACACTCCCATGTCGCAAAAACCATGGCTTAGCTCTTGCTTCTGGAACTCTATTTTTGGATGTTTGAACTATTTGACTATTACACGACTCGATATTGCATACTCTGTTCACATTCTATCACAATTCATGCAAGTTCCTTGCCAAGGGCATTATGAAGCGGCTAATCGTGTTCTTCATTATCTTAAAAATCATATCGGATAAACTATTTTTCTCCTAGCTAATAACAATCTCCAGCTATATGGTTATTGTGATTATGGTTGGGTTGTATGCCCACTTATGCGACGATCTATAATTGGATATATTATTAAGCTAGGTCCTCTCTTATTTCATGGAAGACTAAGAAATAGGCCACTATGTCTCGTTTTTTGGCAGAAGTTGAATATCGTTCCATGGATTTTATGTGTACTGAACTTAAGGGGCTAAAGGCCTTTTCGGCCAGTCTTGGTGTGTTTCATCGTTAACCGATGTTTTTTTTCTATGAGAATCAGGTTGCTCTTCATATTGCAACTAACCCTGTCTTCTATTAACGCACCAAACATATTGACATTGATTGCCACTATGTTAGAGAACAACTTCAAGCAAGCCATATTGTTACAACTCATCTTGGGACTAAGTTTAAACTTACAGACATTTTCACTAAAGCATTGGGCCAAACGCAATTTCAGTTTCTCCTACGCAAGTTGGACATTCGTGATCCTTATGCACTAACTTGAGGGGTAGTATTGGGAATATTGGTCGTTAACTTAGCTATAAATAGAATATTTCCAATAATCGTAAATATTTCCAACTATAATTACGTGATTTAATTGCCTCTATAATTGCCTATTAATTTGGGCTATCATATTGGAGAAGGCAAGAGTTTTCATTCCTCCAAAATTATCACTATTTCACCTAAAATAACTTACTATTAGTTAATATTTTTCATTTTTTTACTACAAGACTTTGTTTATAATTCTTGCGAAAGTGATTCTTAGAACTCCTTAACATTTTAGTGTATATAGGTTAGACAATTTAACTTTGATACTTATGGAATTGTTATCCTTCCTTAACCATATTAATCTTCTTAATAGTCTTTCAATGGTCTTGATGATGACAAGGGAGGGATAAGTGAGAAATCTAGTAAATATGGATATTGTTCAACACATATTTTATTGGTTGTAATATACAAACATGTGAGAGAGATTTGTTGCATCAATTTTTCAATTTCTTGAAAATAGCATTCATAAGTGATTGATAGTCCCCAAATGTTAGCTTTTTGGTGGTAATAGGAGCCTAAGTATTTGAAAGGAGGCTCTTCTTGTTTGAATCAAGTTATTCAACCAATATAGTCCGATTCAGGGGAAGTCACTGCCTAAGCCTGCTGATCTTCCTTCTGATGCTCCTCAGAAAGTGGCAGACTTGATTGACTCTCATGCGGAGTAATGGAGGCTTGAAGCAGTGCTGGGATATCTTACTTCTGAGCAGCAGCGCCAGATACAACACATTCCTTTATGTGGAAAAGGTCATCCTGATCGCTATATCTGGCCAGTTGCTGCTAATGGACATTACTCAGTTAAGGTTGGTTACCAGCTTTTGAAACAAAATGCAAGGGTTGTAAACATTGGCAAAACTACTACTTCACATTCGGTGGACAAGAATCTTTGGCATTGGCTCTGGAAACTCTCTCTCCCTCCCAAGGTGAAGGTATTTCTCTGGAAAGCCATCCGAAATATTTTGCCTACTAATTCTAATTTGGTTCATCGATCAGTCCTCATTGATCCACTGTGTCCTAGTTGCTGTTGTGAACCTGAAACTATTGAGCATCTGTTGTTACTCTGTCCTTGGACGAAGTGTGTGTGGTTTGGTAGTGCTTTGGGGTTATCTGTTTCAAGGGACGTGTTGTCTTCATTGGATGCTTGGCTGCTGGATCTGAGTCAGTCTTTTAAGGAGTCTGATGCTGGTACTTCTCCTATGATGTTTATTGCTGCCTTGCTTTGGAATATCTGGAAGCAGAGATGTAAGGTGGTTTTTTGGAAAGTTCGACCTGATCCGTTAAGATGTATTGAAAACAATATTGCTTTGCTTAATGCATATAGTTCTCTAGGGATTCAGGTTGGAGTACAGATAAGGACTCCTCCGATGTTTTTTTGGACTGCGCCAACTGCTGGAATGTTGAAAATGAATTGTGATGGCTCTTTTAAAGATGGGGATGCAGGTTGGGCTGTGATTATTAGGAATGCTGGAGGTGTTATTGTGGATGGCTGGGCTTTGGATTGTCTTGCAAGTTCTGCACTTGAGGTGGAAGCTAGGGCGGTTTTTGAAGGAGTGAAGTTGTTGGAGCGGAAGGGCTATTCTAATGTGCTGATTGAATTAGATTCTTATATTGTGCATTCTGAAATTCTGAAGCATAAAGGGAATGGTAGATGGAAAATTCTTCCATATATTTCCGACATACTGTACAGGTTACATCATTTGCAGGGTATTGACTTTGTATTAATTAATCGGGAAGCTAATAGAGCAGCCGATTGGTTAGCAAAGCAAGCCCGGAAGAAGATGTGCTTAGGTAATTGGGTCTTCACACCCCCATCTTCTTTGGTTGGCATCTTGAGCAGAGATGGTTTGCCAGCTCCGCCCTGATTGTTGACGTTTTGAAGCCAGATGCTAGCGAGGCTACTGTAGTTAGTTCTCTTGAGTGTTTTGCTTCTTACTTTTGTTTTTCCTGTATTGAATTCTTGTATTCATTGATTTCTTTTAATGGAATTTCTTCTTTTCGACCAAAAAAAAAACCAATATAGTCCACTTGTCTATCACAATCTTTAGGTATGAAACAATTGCTCTTGTTTCAATTAATATTAAAACTTGAAAAACATATGAAATCTTGCAATAACTTATGAAGCATCCTAATTGAGTTAAAATTAGATTAACATAGAATTAACAGATTATTTGTAAATATGAGATTAAAGATTATGAACTTGCCACAATTATTATAACAAAACTTGAATTTAGTCTCATTCTTAATGTTCAAGGCAACAATTCTTGTTAAGATTTCTATATATAAGATGAACAAATATGGAGATAAAGGATCATCTTATCTCAATCCTTTAGCTAGGGATGACAATGGACCAAACCAAGCCCAAGCTTAGCTCGAACACTACTGTAGGGAGCTGGGTCTAGCCTAAGGCCTGAGGTAGTGGGCCCAACCAAGCTTAAGGCAACCCGACC
>JAOSBP010000206.1:10947736-10956223 GCA_027563825.1 Erythroxylum mucronatum
AGGTTTGATACCCTTATTTAACTCAATAAATTCATAAGTTTGTTAGCTAATAACAATATTCAGGGTTGCTTCCTTTAAGATTATATATTAGTAGTACAAAAAAACTATTATATCTATTCTAGTCATACTTCTTAATAATGTAACTTAAAAATGAATGAATTGATTTTATTGACTATTATGAAGAAATTAGCTCTGATTAGATCAAAGGACATTAGAACCCTACCATTATAGTGCTTAGATATAGTTTTCAATCTTTTATCAATAAACTAGACCCCATTTTTTAAGTTATGAGCCTTCCTTTTCTAAAGTACCAATTAATAGTTTTATTAAGTAAAAAGAAAAATGATGTAATATTTGTTACTGTTTATGACTATTATGTCCTTCTAAAATCTAAGTAATGAAATTCATGATGTAGGGGAGAAAAGGTTTTTATTATTCCTCCTCGACTTCTTACTGAGATTATTCTTCATATTGACAAAGTCTTGTTTAACTTAGAAAAATATTCAGTACTTGTTGACTCATTTCAAGTATCAAGGTAAATCAAGTTTGTTTGTTTAGGGTATTCTTTTGGCAACTTACTCTCTTCTACTTCCTTCTGACTTTATGATATTATAGGAGTGTTGGTAATTATCTTATTTTTATTTTAAGAATTTTCCCAAACTTCCATTTCTGTAATTGGGATAATATTTATGTTTGTTATTAATGTTGCTTCTTTAATGATCTTTACCAACTTTTTAAGTTGGCTATGATTTCTAGTCTTATCCTTTAGCTCTATCTAACCTCTTGTTAATATCTCCACTTATATTTTCTCCCTTTGGTTCCTTAGTAATTCATTGTACTTACTAATTTCAATTTTTTCACAACTTGGATAGACATTAGCTTTATTACTCTTAGAGGGTCTCCATTAATAGGAGAAGCTCACAAAAACTTAAATTAGTTTTCCTTTATTATTAATTTTTATCAGTATAATATTTTTAGTCAATTACTTACCAATAAAGACTTCCATATATATCCTAGCATATCAAATATTATTCAAAGTTGTTATTAGATAAGATGCTAGCCAAATAACTTAATCTGTCAGTAAAATAATATCCAAAGGCATCTTATACAAGTTCACCTAGAGAGAGATTTTCTTTCTTGGTTTTAACCTTTTCCAAGCAGAACCTCCATTTATGAAGCATAAGAGACTTCTAATTTACACACCATGGTCCTTCATGTTAGTTTATACTCCACAACCAATCGATTGGTTGTAGTTTATTAACAAAATAATTTAAAGAAATTTTTATCTCATACATGTTTAGAAGTATATGATAAAGTTCATAGGATAATTATACATTACAAATGAAATTATAATGAGATTATAATTATGAGATTCGTATTGCATTTGTATAATGTCCATAACTAGTTCCTATTTATTGTTCTATCAAGATTGGATATTAAAAGAACAAAAAAAGGCTAGCACATGCTATGTGTTGGAACCCATTACCGGATATCCAACCTCTTAGAAAAAACCAAACCAAATCAGTTAATCCGAAACTCTCATACTTATATATGATTATAAACTCAAATAAAGTCCTCAGGCTAAATCTTGTAAGATTCATCTTAATTTCCGTCAATAAAATTGAGTTACTTAGGGCCCAGAATAGAATCCACTTCCTAAGCTAATATGAAAAATTCACTTCAATCGGAGCTTCCTAGATTACGCTGGAATTTACCAAAATGCGGACTCATGTTCTAAAATTTTCAACCAATTGCTTCACTTTGATTGAATCCATAATTTCAATTTCAATCACCCATTCACTTAAACTTTCATAACTCATACAAAACTAAATAATTCTTTTCTCATAAATTTTTCTTAAATTCATCAATTTTTCTTAAATTTATAATTTTCTCACTTCTCATTTAAATTTTCTAATTTTCACCGGAAATTTGGGGTCCAACACTATGTCTTTTTTCTTATGAATGAAGTAGTCAATCTTATAGGCTAAAGTATGGAAATACTTAAACAAATGTGTGGATGTTTGTTAAAGAACAAGTTCACTGAACTAACCTAATATAGGAAATCTATTTGAAAAATTACTTGTATGTCTACGAAAACTCTCATTGTTATCAATGTATAGTGATCTTTTGACTTGAGGTCTCCATAGTTATCTTGTATAAGAATTGCTATGTTTTGATACTAGTTATAACCTATTATAATCATAGGTCATTAAAATCGTAGTCATTAGATGTAACTTGAACTATATGAAGGTAGTTGTGTGATCAAGATATGATTCATCACCCTAAAGTAATTAGAGAGAATGTTTTGTTGTTCTTGATTAGTGTTGATTCAGGAAATCCTTGGCCAAGGTAGAATGACATTTTGTAAATAGATTACCAATGTCATTAATGACATTTTGTAAATAGATTACCAATGTCATTAATTGAATCAATAACTAATGGCAGAGAACTAATATGATTGGATTAAAAAAGAGTAGACATTAATTCCATGCTCTATCTAATAGTATCATTGTATGATGAAAGAACTGAATTACACAAAAAATCATGCACGAAAAGATTAGTTAAAACTACTTTGACATTCCTATAAATATTTGAGTGGTCATGATGCGTTACTAGACGCCAATTTTGATCTATGATTATAAATTGTTTAATTAGAGAATTAAAGATAAATTAACGAAAGTTTTAATTTATCTAATTCAAATTATAATTTATAATCGATGGCAATATACTTGGGAATTTAATGGATCACACATAAAGAAAGAGTTGAAAAGAGCAAAGATATTTTCAATCAAGTTGGACTTGATTATAAAGTTTGAGAACTTTTATGATTAAATATGAGAAATTTAATAAATAAGGCTCAGTATTAAAAATTAGACCTTATGTTGGCATAATTGGTATTTAATTAGAATTATTTGTAATTATAATTAAAGTTTAACTAAAATCAGAATTTAAAGAATTTAATTTCAATTAAATTACTAAAATGCCCAAAACGTTTTACAAATAGGCTTAGGCCCTGTTTGGTTGAGGGGTTGGTAATGGAACGGAATAGAATGTAACACACTTCCATCATTTGGTTGAGAGTTTCATAATGGAATGGAACGGAATGGGCTGGAAGCGGTGGGTTTCATGTTACGTTCTATTCCTTCCGAAACAGTGAAAATAAGAAACCTCCGATTCGAGGGGTTTAGGATAGAACGTAAACTAATAAATACATATTACCTAATATACCCTCAATAATTTTTCTTAATACCAATTATTTCTTATGATTCTAACCTCCCTTTCCCTAGACTCATTTATTACGGTCCATAAAAATTGTATATAATTAATAATATTTTTATATTATTCTCCTTACCCTAATAATAATACTTTTATATCATTAATAATAAATTGTATATAATTAATAATAAAATAAAAAATTATTAATGAAAATATAAAAAATTATTCTTTAATTGTTTGTATATATTTCTATATAAATAAAAATATAAATAAATTATTTTAAAATGTAAATAAAATAGAATAGAATAGAATAGAATATATTAAATAATTAATACTAATATTTTATATAATTAATAATAAATTGTATATAATTAATAATAAAATAATAAAACTTTTTTTACCAAAAAAATAAAAATTTTACGAAAATTTTTATTATTTTAAAATAGAAAATATATAAAAAATATTTGTCACGGTTGTGACGTGAACTCTGACTTTTTAATTGGACATGATTTCTGTTTTAAAATCATAGCGTTAAATCTTCTGTAAGAATTATCTAAATATTAGGGGTATAATAGTAATTTATTATACATTATATTCCATTCTATCCATCTTCCAAACGACATTTCACTACATTACATTATGAACCTTCCATCCCTCCTAAAGAACTTTTCACTATATTACATTCTATTCCATTATAAACCGTTATGTTCTTTTCTATTTCATTTCATTTCATTATATTAATTAGCATCCAATCAAACAGGCCCTTAAGCTCTAATAGAGTTAACACTTCTTGCTTAACTCTCTCTGTAAAAGTTACAGAGTTCTCTTAACCTATTCTTTAGATATCGTTAGAGGCTGAACACTTGTTTATTAAGATTAATAATTAGATTGATTTTTAATTTAATTTTAGAAAATTAATTTCTAAAATTAGAATTAATTAGTTTGAATTAGATTGAGATTAATTAATTAGAATCCTTAAAATTAAGAAAATTATTTTCTTAAGTTATTTAAGAAAGTTGTTTCTTAATTAAATTTATTTATTTAAATTTGATTGAGATAAATTAAATTTATGATTTTATTTGATTAGAGGGTTATTATTCAATTTATTTAGAAATTGTTTCTTTATTTATAAATAATAAGTTTCTTAATTTATTTAAAATAAAATTTGAAAATGTTTTCATTTATTAATTAAGAAAAAATGTGCTTTATTTAATTTTTAAAAATAGTATTCTTATTTATTGACGAAAGATTTTCTAATTGACTAAGAAATCAATCACTAAATAAATAATATAAATGGCTTTCTTTATTAAATTTAGAAGTGTTTTATTTAGTTTTGAAAGTAATTTCCTTTTAATATTAGAAAATATTTTTCTAATTAAGGAAAGGTAATTTCTAATTGGATTAGAAATGCTTTTCCAATCGAATTATAATATGTTATTTATATAATTTTGAAAAAACAAGAATTTTTATAAATTATAAGTAAAACGCATAACTTGTTGAAAATTGTTTTCAATTAAATTTTGTTATAGGAATCAAGATGATTGAAAATAATTTCCAATTGGATTTGAAAACTGTTTTCAAATCAAATTAAAATTATATTTGGAATAGGAATTTAATTTGTTAAGGAATCAAATGATTAATCTAATTTAATTTTTCAAAAGTTAGAAATATCATTTTAGATTATGAAGATTAATAACTAGAATCAAACGAAGGTTGATGGTTTATGCATATAATTTGAGGATCAGTACATAAGTTGCATACTTTATTTATATGCTTGATATATATCTTGTATGCATGTTAAATTGTATGTTTTTATATATGTGATATTTTACGTGCAATTTTGTGTTTGATGAGATTAATAAAATTAAATCCCTCATTAAAATATGAAGTGCACATTGAGAGCGTGATTGTTTCCTTCCATTATTAAAAGAATAAGTCAAAGTTCTGTTTATTGATAGGTTTATTGAGTAAACTCGAGGCTACTTTAACCTGAATATGTTTAGTTTTATGAGTGGGTTATATTTAACGAAATTTGTGTGATTTGGATGAGTAAACTCATGATCACATAAATTTAAGGGCAGGGTTAGGAATAAAATATAAGATATGTTTTGGCAAGAGTTTTTTCCTAATGGGTCTAAAAGTTAAGTTGTTGTCTACCTAATTTAAGTTTATTTGGCTTGTTGAGCAAACTCAAGATCAACTATATTTGAATGAGATCCTAACTGTAACATCCCACCCCCGACGGGAAGGGTAGAATAGTAATTTAGAAAGGACCGAGAGGGATTAGGACTGTTTTGAAAGATTCATACATATTCTTACATGGGAATAGTGAAAATTGCACATGAAAATGACCCTGCATGCATTCATGACATAGGTGCCGAACTGTGATTTTTTGTGTGGAAAATGTGATATCTGTGCTTGAAAAATTTATTGGAGTGATTTTTGTGTGTTTTATATTTTTATGGAACTTTGGAAAGTTTTCTAGAACTTTTTTGGGAAAAATTTTCGAACCGAAAAAATCGCCAGGTGGCTGATCGATTGGTTTCCGGTACTGAAAATTTCTGTCCAAGGGCACTGAAAATTGGGGTAAATGATTTTGGGAATTTTTGATATGAGCCATTGGGAATTGGAGTAGTAAATTGAGTGGTAATTGGAAAGAAATAAAAGGAGGGCTTAAAAACAAGACAAGTGTCAAGACACTTGTCACTTGCCTACTTAGTCTCATGTTTAAGTGTTATATATCTCCTACCTTGTACAAGCTTCCACGACATTCCTTATTATTGGTGTTTTTCCATAAGATTTCCTTCTCTTCTTCATAACTCCTCTCCTCTTTCTTTTTCGTTAGTTTAAACTTTCCTCTCTCTTATTTCTTCTTGGCTTGTTGCTTCATGTATTCACAAGGAAAGATAACTAACTTAATTTAAGCCTTTCCCCTTATGATGATGGTTGCCGTGAGTGTGAGTGATGTGAGAGGGAAGTTGGCGAAAAGTGGAAGAAATGAAGAATTAAGGGCTAGTGAGGTGAGAGTCTTGTCTTTTTTATGGTCTTAAATTGGTAGTGATGCATTAATTGTAATGTATTGAACCTTAATTTCATGGTACTTGGGATTTGATTGTATGGGTATAAATTATGTTTGTGTAAGAATTAATGATGTTTAACATGTTTAGTGTGTGAATTGTGTGTTTTGAAGTGGTTTTAAATGATGATAGATGATTAATGCTTAAAAGAAAATGATTGAGTATGAGTGCTAGAATTTTGTGGGTTTATATTCAAGTGAAGTTTTTGATGAATGTTTGGTTGAATGAGTGATTAAATTGAATGCTTATTGATGTAGGAATGGTGTTAGAATAAAAGGAATTAGTTTAGGTATAAAAGCTGAAAAATGGAATGTGTATAGGTGTCAATGTTTTGATCATAACTCTTTGTGTGGTTGAGCAAATGAGGTGAGGCTTGTTTTGAATTAAACTTGAGGAATTTGGCCACATTTCTTTTGAAGAAAGTTCTGCCAAATTGTGGCTTGAAAGGGTTTGAAATTGGTCTTGAAAGTGAGTGATATGTGTTGTATGAACAGTAATCCGAACTTGATGATCTGAAACTTTGATGAATTTTTCTAGGTTGCTTTGGAATGAATTTGCAATTTTGGTCTTCATGAAACTTGAAGAGGTTCCTATTAGCTTTTTATTGCTACTAAGTATGCAACTTTTTGATGTCCAGGTTGAGAGTTATGACCTATTAACTTTTGGACGTTAATAGGTTGGTGCTGGAAATTGTTCTAAGTATAGGTTTTGTAGTGATTGGATATTGAAGCTAAATTCTGGATTTTTGTGATTTTAATTAGCACAAGTGGTCTTATGGAAAGTTGTAGAGGGATGAACTAACTTTAAAATGAGGTATAATATGTGGATTTTAGATGTCAGAATTGTGAGATATGAATTTTTAAAGGTGGGATCTGATTTAGTCATTCTACTAGTTATCGGGCAGTCACATTCATGGGCAAAATTGACCTCATTAGAGTTGGAATTGGCTTCTAAGCCCTTCATGAAAATTGTTGTTGGAACTCATTACTGGATATCCAACATCTTAATCCAAAACCTTCATACTTATGCATGAATCGGGTCCGAATCGAAAAACGACATGAAAGAACAAAAACAAAAGCAAATCAAAGGCTCGGAATCAAAAGCGAAACGAACCGAACCAAAGCGAATCGGATAACAAAGTACGGAAACAAAACAAAAGCGGAAGCAAAAGCAAATCGAGCCGAAAGGCATAATGTCGGACCCCGACCCCGGAGCCCGACTGTCCCAGGAGGTGAGCCCTGGTGAGGCCCAATCCCGAGACATCATGCTTTGTTAAAATCCTTAACTTGACACTCGTACAATCTCACTTTGGTGGCGAGCTTACATTGACTGAGGCTTTAAATCCTGACTGCTCTTTAAAATGTTAAAAATTAACTTTTTAAACCCATGTCCGTTAAACGGACATGACTCGGACTTGGATGCCTTTTTCCCCAAGAGTGTCCGCTAAACGGACATGCGTGTCCGTTAAACGGACATAAAGTGCCAAAATGGTACTGTTTCTCCCGAACCTGTCCATTAAACGGACAGGCGTGTCCGTTTGACGGACACAAGGCGACTATGCATACTATTTAACCCGAATGTGTCCGTTAAACGGACATGCGTGTCCGTCTAACGGACATGATGCTTAAGATGGGTACTATTCAACCCGAGACTTTCCGTTAAATGGACAGAGGTGTCCGTCTAACGGACACGATATAGACAAAGGGGGATTTCTCACCCAAATCTGTCCGTTAAACGGACAGGGAAATTTTCCAAATTCCCTTGCCCTTTTTACCACTTATCCATACTTGCCCAAATCTTATACACTTCTAATCTTCCATTCTTCCTAAATTCACTCATCCACTACTATCATATTACACAATCAAATCAAACACCTAGTTCGATTTAACATCTCTCAAGCTTAACCCTCAACTTCAATTATCCAATCAACCCAACACAAGCCTAAGTAATCATCTTCACTACTCTCATGCATAACTACCAAATCTCAATCTCATAAGTTCTACCTATCCATGTGAAGTTCAAGCCATTTCATGCAACACGAAAGAGGACTATAATCAAGCATAATAGCATATGGTTTTAAAATACACTTTTGAGCCATAACTCAAATACATTTCATGTTCATCAAATCATGTATCATACAATGCTTTAGTGGGCATTTTAAGCCCATTTACAATGAAACTTCAAAATACAATGT
>JAOSBP010000206.1:10956323-10976128 GCA_027563825.1 Erythroxylum mucronatum
CAATTTCGTGCCATTCACAGATATTCTGGAAGATAAGATTCCTAAGGGTTATTTGATTGGTAATCATATATATATATTTCTTCAATGGTCTCCATTTATTTTTTTACCCAATAAGTCATTTATGATATGATTTCTTTATTTAGCCTTTATTGATTTCTTTATTCTTGTCAAACAGATGTCCTTGGAGAGATGACTTCATATGAAACTTGTAAAGAATTTCAAAGGAATAATCTCAAATCAAAATTTCTGAATCTATATCTGACAGATAAGAGGTTATCTTTACTTTCAATAACTATTCTATTATACTCTTTGTATGCAAAATAATATTTATGCATTAATGTTATTTTTCAGTAACAACAAGATCAAGTGCATATTGTTTGGTGAATATGCTGACTTTTTGCTGAATACAATGAGGGATACACAAGAAATTTCAATCATTACTGTTTTTCAACTTGCTATAATATCAAACTTTGTTGGTACATTATTATTTTCAAAGCATTTTATGCAGTTTACATTATTCATTTTTGTGAAAAAAAAACAGAACATATCACCCTTTTTCGAATAGGAGAAATCAAGATTTATAATGCTTGGAATGCTTCAAAACTACTGATTAATCCCGACATCCCTACTTTTCAAGATTTTAAATTGAGGTAATTATATTTTTATGACGGCTTATTATCATCTTATTCTAAATTTGTATCATTGCATATATATGCACAACCTATGTATTCAATTCTTTTTTACGTTAGCCTCTATTTGATGAAGGTTGGGGAAACATCTTCCCAGAGATACTCTCAGCTTGATCGTCCTTTCTTAAGTCAATCCCCTTTGAATGATGTCTTATCTTTTGAAACAAGAAAGAAGGTTATTGAACTGAGACGGTGTGAGGTAAATTGAAAATGCATAATTCTTTTCTTCATTATGAATTTATGCACCTATTCGGTACAAGCTAACCTATATTTTCATAACATTACAACAGAATGGTATTTATACTATTATCGCAACCATTAGAAAGATCCAACTAAGCAGAGTTGGTACATTGATCCATGCTCCATTCATGGATGTAAAGTCAAAATTGAGAATGACTTATTCATGTGCTCTAAATGTTGGAACACTCCAATTAGAATTGTAACGAGGTATACCATCAGTTTAAATTTTATTTAAACTTAATGTTCTGTAACGATAAACACTAATCTTTGATATATTTATGTATTCTAGATATAAAGTACATGTTCAAGTAAAAGATGCTTATGATGGTCTGGAGTCATTTGTGTTATTTGATGATCAAGCCTTCCCATTGATTCAAGTTAGTGCAAATGATCTCAGAAACCGTCTAATTAAGGTTTGTAAAAGATTATAATCTTTATTTTTTTGATAATAAATTGTCTACTCTTTCGTGTGTTTACTTAGAATTAATTTGTTAATTAGGAAGGAGATGAAGATGGGTTTCCTGATGAGTTAGAATGCTTGGTTAAGAAAACTTATCTTTTCAAGATACAAGTCACTGAATTTAATAAAATCAACAAATCTTCAAGTTTCACTGTCAAGAAAGTAAGTTGTAATAGGGAACTGATCAATAAATACATGGATTCTCCACCCCAGTCTCAAGTATTACTCTACTTCCCACTACAAAGAAGAATAGCTACTATTCATCATTGCATGAAACTTCATTGATATACACAAATATGTATATATTGTAGCAATATTGATCTCATGAAATACAATAATTTTCCAGGAATGTTATCTGAGTGATTCTGCTACTGCTACTGATTTTTGAGTAGGACCACTGATCTTGATAAATCCTAACGAAGCTGTAAGTATTACCACTTTACACATTCCATTTTTTTGTGGTTCTATCAAGAAAATTTCGGTATTCTTTATTTTTATAATCGTATTATTGTAGCAAATTACTTTTGTTGGAGCCTTAGCTACAATTAGTACTTAGCAACTATATGATTGATTTCCTACTAAGTTCAATTATCTAATTTTTCTTCTTTTCATTGACACTATATTAAAAAATTCAAATATATATTATCTCATTATAAAACCATTCATTGTTAAATTAATTACATGTAAATAGGCATTCAGTAATCAATTATTGAGTTTTGCTTTGCAGGATTCAATTATGGATGAATCACTAAGTAACATTCCTATTGATATTGCACATCTGTCATCATTACTTACTGTGAACAAACAAGTATATACATACCATTAATATTATGTATATTATGGATCACACATGAATGATTATTCTTATTCATTTAAATTTATGCTAGGATTATATTCAATCAAATGCACCACAATCAGTTTCTACATCTGAAATTGTAAGACAATCTCTTGCTTTACAAAGTTGAATTTTCTTGTTTAATGAAAAAACAATAACATAGCAACCTAGACAAAGTGCCAACATATCTGCTTCTCTTATAAGATACTTTTCATTCTGCAGGATTCAAATCAAATTGAATCACTAAGCTACTTTTCAAAAAATATTCTTGATGGGTGTATTTCTCTATCTGCAGATGATAACAAAGTATGTACATCTATTTTTTTCAATATATTCATATATTGTATATTCCACTTATTAAGTTTATTTAATTACAGGATGATAGAGCTGCAATTTCTTAAACTGAAATAGACATTATTTCTTCAGCTTAAATGATACTCAAGATTTTCAAAATGAAGAGACCAATATCAAAAACTTATGAGAATGATATGCCTTTATGTGATTTAATATCACCACAAATGTCATCATCTAAGTTGACCACCAAAATTAAAAAAGAAAAATTAACTTAACTATAAAATGTTCAAGAATGATCAGCTACTTTTTGTTTAGTAAACTATCTATCTATTTTGAAGCCTGCAAGTATTCTGTACTTGAATAGTAAACTATCTATTTTTTGTACTTGTATAAATATAGCTCTCATGTTTTGGGATTCATTTTGTTTGTCAAATTCCTATTTTTATGACATGCAATATGTAAATTTCGTACTTGTATTTACCTTTTAATTCTGTAATTAAAATTCATTATTTACTTTGTAATAACTCGTGCAAAGCACGGGATTCAGAACTAGTTAATCTTAATTACCAAATCCAAAATCCAAATCTAACCCAAGTTTCATCTAGTGTGAATTTGGCAATTTTATTTTATTTTTGGGGTTTCAATGCATAAGAGGATTAAGATATTGGATAAGTTAGCTTTCCACTGTTTGCTTCAAGAAATGACAATCACTCAGCACCATCCAAAATAGAATGTATCGCAACAAATAATTATCAACTACTACGTTTGGGCGGGAGGTCTGGATAAATGAACTCAACTGCCATAAATTCATCAAACAAATTTGACACCAAGCTCAATTACTACAAAAGTAAGGTACCCCAACTTAATTTTTTCTAATATCTGATCCCTTTGGCAACCTCAAAGAAATGAGCAACATTCTCCTCTGGTGTTCCTACTACTATTCCATGACCAAGATTCAAAATGTGCTTTCCCTTACCAGCTTTCTTTACAACATCGTTTATCCTATTTGTGATGAACCCCTTTGACCCAAAGAGAACACCAGGATCTACATTCCCCTGAACTGCCAGATCAGGACCCAGTCGCTTCCTACCTTCTGCCATATCAACAGACCAGTCCAAGCTAACCACGTCTACACCTGTTAAAGCTAGTCTTTCAAGCAAGCCTCCCGAACCACTTGCATAAAGAATCAGCGGGAGAGATGGATGCGTTTCTTTCACAGTATCCACAATGTACCTCAAGTATGGAAGACTGAACTCCTCAAAATCGACAGGACTAAGCTCAGTGGCCCATGAGTCAAAGATTTGTACTGCTTGAGCCCCATTGTCGGCTTGATATTGGATATACTTTGCCATCGAGACAGCAAATTTCTGAAGTAATGCATGCAGAACCTGCAAAGCAAAGAAACATTAACGGCTACGACTTTCAATGACGAAAGCCACAGAAATCCATATTCAAAGAAACCAGAGAAAATTTGGTGCTAAATTACCTTTGGCTGGGAGAAAGCTAATCTTTTGATCTTTGTAAAGTGCTTTGACGAGCCACCTTCAACCACATATGATGCCAGAGTGAAAGGAGCTCCAACAAAACCCAGTACTGCAGCCTCGTTATTAATCTATAAAAAGGAAGCTGGTGACTGAACAGAACCAAAACTCATTGATTGCATAATAACATATAACATCTGAATAATAAATTCTGCTTTTATTGAAATCTTAATGAACTTGCCCAATTAAATGCACCGATCCCTACACCCTAGCTATAAGCAGCAAAGTTTTAACTAAGATGGCTACACAAAAGTGGTTTTTACAGAGTTGGTTGAGAAAAGTCTGCCTCGATTAACTTATTAAGCACCAAACGTGATAAAATCTGAATTCATTCAGAAATGTAAACCTACCAAACCTGTGCAAAATGTTATGCAGGTAGTATTAACTTCTCAAATCGATAAGCTAAATGCTTTCCGATGTATCAAAGAAAAAGTGATAAGCTACAAAGTTAAATTGAAAATGCACAAAATTTCTCATGAAAAATCAATAGAATAGTACAATGTCTTCAAGGAAACTTAGTTTGATGAGTAGACACAATTAGAAATGTAAATGAGAGATACTTTAGTAAGCACCTCTTTCCGAAGAATAGATAAAGCTTCCCCAACATAGGGAACTGAGTCCTCGGGGACGAATTCTGCGACTTGATCAACATCAGCATCTGTGTGTAAAGGATTGAATATTACAGGACCCTTGCCTTTGACAATGTCAAAAGGGATATTCATCCCAGAAAGTGGAGTGAGAATGTCGGAGAATAAAATGACCTGCCAAAAAATGGGACAGCAGAAATGTGACGAACCAAAAAAAAAGGACTCATTTTCAAGTCTTGGGTTTGGTTACTAACCCCGTCAGGCTTAAAAGCAAGCCAGGGCTGCAGAGAAATCTCAACCACAAGATCAACATTTTCTGATCTTTCCCGGAACGAGGGATGCTTCTCACAGAGGATTTGGTAACTCTGCAGTTAAATCAATGGAAATTAAAAAAGACAGAAAAAAAATTAGAAAAAAAAAGAAGCCAAGATGCTTTTCACAGAGGATTTGGTAACTCTGCGATTAAATCAATGGAAATTAAAAAAAGACAGAAAAAAAGAAAATTAGGAAAAAAAAAAAGAAGCCAAGGGCGGTAAGTAATAGACCTGCCTTCATGTACCTCCCGGCTTGCCTCATAAGCCAAACAGGGGGTCTTTCCACATCTTCCCCTCTAACAGCATTCAACAACAGCGGCTCAGCCACCACGGAGGCTGCTTTTGGTTCCGCTATAAACAAGAGAGAGAGATGGTTTTGTACGGGAGAAATCGGAAGAAGGAAAGACAAAAGAGTAGTAACTATACTAACCTTGAAGAACACAGCGGACCGTTGGAGATTTGGAAAGAGGCTTAGGTGTTCTTGGAGAAGGAGCAAGAGAAGCAATTGAGGAGCTGAAACCGCTGATGCAACCCATTACCTAATACTTTCATTAACTAAGAGGAAGAAGAAGAGACGACGACGATGAAGGTGAAGATCAACGTCTGTTGTTTCTGAAATGTCAAAAAATGGAGATTGGAGAAGATGTGATAGCAGCCAGGAACGAGATAGGAAGATAAGGAAGGGGCCGTTTTTCTTTTGGACTCGACTGCTATTTATGTTCCACGTCATGTCAGCCACTACTAGTAGATAGTAGTACTGGCGCACAAACATCTTAAGCAATTTTGAATTAACCAAATGTATCCCACTGATGGTTTTGTTAAGGTTAATACTGATGGGAGCGCCCTTACTAACCCGGGTCGCGCTGGATTTGGTGGCCTTCTGCGGGATACGTTTGGTCGCTGGCTTGCTGGATTTTCTGGCTCTATTGGCATCGCGACTAACTTGGTTGCCGAATTACAGGGCCTTACACATGGCCTTCAACTTGCGTGGGCACTGGGTTACCGGCGAGTAATCGCAGAGACTGACTGCCTTGATGTGGTCACCCTTGTTTCTGACTGCTCGCAGACCTTTCATCCACACCTTGCACTTATTCGAGATATCCAAGCCCTCCTAGCCCGGCCATGGAGCTGCACAGTTCACCATGTTCTTCGTGAGGGTAATCAATGTGCGGACTTCCTCGCTAAGATTGGCTCCTCTCAGTCCTCTCGCTGGTCTTTTTGGTCTATCCCGCCTCCAGGGATCCGTTTGACGCTTGCGGCTGACGCTCAAGCTGTGGCTTTTTTGCGGAGTTAATCTTGCCTACTCCGCCCCCCTATTCACCAAAAAAAAAAAAAGAGCTATACAAAATTTAATAACAATGTGCACGTTTTTGTTATCATTTTATATTTTATTATTTATAAAATAAAATAATTTATCATTAAATGTATGAACGTATCAATTACATCATACTAAAGGTTGCAACTCACTCTTAATTTTTTTATAATATTAAAAATAATTTTACCGTTATTGTTAATTATGTTCTAATATTTATAAAATAACATAATTTACACTTTCTTTCAAATTTAATTTTGTCATATCAGCTGCGCAATTCAATTTTTGTATCTAATTAATATGTTTCAACTTATATGCCTTAGTTTTTCCTTTGGAAAGGGCTGCTATTTAAACTCCTCCGTTGTCACTCCAACTTTGTCATCGTGTCAGCCAATACTAGACCGGTGATCACTAACATCTTCATACATCTAATGTGTTCCCATAATATACCATGTAAAGTTTTTTTTTAAAAAAAATCCCACGAGGTGTCTTAAGAAGATTCCAACTATGAAAAGACGCCTTTAAACCATCCACACTTAAACTAATCTCTGTTCGTATAGGGTTAATCCGTAAAGAGTAAAGTACTGACTAAACAGATTTCTCCATTTTCAGGACTCGAACTCGAGACCTCTAATTAAGGGGTTAGAATGCTGAGCTACTCATACCAACCATATTTGGTTACATACCGTGTAAGTAATTAAATAAAATGCATATTTCATCAATAACGACATGTTTCAAGAATGGTTTGTGCAGCTTTCAAATAAATTCAATCATGTTTTGTTCATTATACTTGAACCTTTCAGTCGAGCAGCTAAAACCCAGAGGAAAACAAGGAACCTGGATTGTATTCCCAGAAATGAAATATGCTGGCTTTTGTGTCATGCAAAACCATAACTGAAGCGACAAAGTTGCTACAACATATCCTTCTCATGCATGCTGCATAAATAATTTGCAAGCGCTTATTCGTTTGAAAAATTGAATCAAACAGACATCAGCCTAAGGGTCTCGGTGAAGTAAGATAAATCCAATGAAGAAGACAATACCAAACAGAATTAACAGGGAGTTACAGGTAGAGGGATGAGAGGCCAAGAACCTATCAGAAAATTGTGTCGATGGTTAGCTTTCTTTTTGGAGGAGATTTCTCTATAATCTGCTTTTGCCGGTCCATGAATGCAGATCCCTTATTGGCAAATAATCTTCTTAAGTTGATAACTGAAAGATCAGTAAAGCTAGCCACTGCAAGATCTGCCTGAACCAGATCATACCTGCAGTGTTTCAACACAAATCAACGTCTAAAAAGCAGTGCAAAACTGCTATTATATCTACTGCCAGGTAAAGTCTAAATTTACTACAATACTGTTAAGGCACATACGCGGGATGAGCACCAATTAAGGCCACAGCCATCATAGTACAGTTGTGAGCAGCAGTGATGCCCCGGGGATCATCTTCAAAAACTACACATTTTGACGGTTTGCGATCTAGCTGCATGAATTCAGAGGCCAATGGGTTAAAACAGCTTGAATGAGTAGAAACAATAAAGGACATGAAATCATCTACCTTATCATCTAATTTCACAAAGGAAATGCTGAAGACTTAACCTAATTGTTTAATAGTTGTTTCCTTCCTAAGACACGAATCACCTTTGTTATGAGCTCTAAAACTCATCTGGAAAGTTTGCTTTCATAGTTGCTCACACTCAGTTACCCTTGTTCAGTTATGTCTGAACGCCATGAAACCTTGACTCATTATGTCTATCTTTTACTTCCTATCACATGAGAGAATGTCATGGATCAATCCCCAAAGCAAATTCAGTAATTTATTGCATACCTAGGTTACCACACCAGTCCCTCCATTAAATCTTTGGAAGCATGATATTACTTCAAATCAGTTACCAGCCATAAAGCCATTAAAATGTGTTTTACTAGTCATATTTCTACCAACTACATCACAACTTCGCACGTAATCATCCTTTAAAGGGTATTCAATTGCAACACTGCTTTGTGCATCAGTAGATCCAGTACAAGAGAGTTTACTATCTTAAGGCAATACAAAGAACAATAGACACCAAGTTCAATCAAGTGAGTGATTAAAATGGAAACATTATTGCAATGGTGTTGTAGACTATACCTTCACGGCTGCAGAAAGAAATCTATGAGCTATAGATTCCATACCATCTTCCTCAGCCACTATAGCCTGAAATCAGATATGATGCACGACAGAAGTTAAAAGCCCATTGTTTACTGAATTTCACTTCTAATTCCCAGCTTCCAGGTGCAAAAGTAATTGCACTATATATCATGTTAGCAGAGAACAGAACTAGAAATAACCTGGAAATATTTCTTCAGACCCATACGCTCCAGGGTCGCTACCATGTTCATCCTATCAAGGCTCGAAACAACAGCACAAGGGATGCCAGCTCTAGATACTGCATCCAACCAGTCTTCAAGTCCTTCAATGGGTTCTCTAAGCTGCTTAGGAACATAAAAGAGAGACATATCCTGTCAATCCAAGAAACAAATACATAAATTAAGCAACAGATGAAAGAAAAAGATACTTACTCTAAGTAAATTCTCACAATACAACTCGGATAGCCTTAATTTCAATCTTTCCACTTCACTTTCTGTTCTTTCCCAGACCAATACCTGGCATGTTTTAAAGACATTCAAACCATTGGGTATCGATTGTGAGATAGGAAATTCACAAGAAAAGAAGAAAAAATATAAATTACACAGAACTGTAACAGAAAAGGAAGTTAATGATTCTGCTTTTTCCTTCCACTTTACTCTCTGGATCTAAGATACTTAAATCTTGTCCAGTAATTGAACGCCATCACTAAAGTTTCTTATATTCAAGATCAGCTACAGATAAATATACATAACTAAGCAATTTTAATATTTTTGATTCATTCTCAAAGGTTATCATCCATAGCATAATGAAATTCATATACCATAGGCCCTTACCACAAACCATTTTTATCCAGTAATGAACATATACTTTTCAAGCTATGCACATCACAATTGTAGATGGAAACATCATTCACCAGAAAACACAAGCTAACAATAATATGAATTCCCAAACCTTATGCAGTAAATGATCAGAACCTGCAGATAGCATCATCCTTTGTGTGTGTTTATCTTCAGGAATTTCTTTTCCTACACAACAACCATGAATTACATAGCCATCAACCTAAATCAGTAAGCTGCTGAAAGTTGAATAACCATTATAATTGAAGAACAAAGCATACAGAAATTTGGTTAGAAACCTCAATTAGACTTCTACAGTACAGATAACTTGGAATAATGGCAAATATTAGCGACAAAAGGTAGTTGCCATGAAAACCACAGGAAGAGAACGACTTAAAGGATTTACTACATACCCTCTTCAGATGCAAGTTGCTTCCAAACATTCAACTTTATAGTTCGGGTTTCCGCCTGAAAATTATCAAATATAAATTAGATTGTATCTCTTAGCATTCTAAAATCAAAATAGTAAGGTAGGACACACTGGTCGTATGTTCTCACAAAAAACTAAATGGGAAGCACCGAAATTGGACAAAAGAAAAGTAAGAAAGAGCAAGAAGAAATGGGAACTTGTTTGGGGGATTACCACAACATTGTCCCAAGAGAAAATAAGACCATAGGCTTCATCAGGTTTCATAGCGTATCGTATCCGCTGGAGGAAGCCTTCTTGCAGTCTATCATTCAAAAAATCCTGCTCCCAAATTGAAAAATAATATATTAGCAAGAAATTGCTTTTCTTTTATTAGTATCCAAAAATTGCAAAAGCATAAAATGAGTAGCAAAAGTTAAGAAACTTGCTCACTCACCACATCAACCTTCATAGGCCCATCCTGTCTAAACGTCTCAAAACCTTCTCCATATTCAGCTCCAATTGCCTAATTATAAGCCAGATACATATTGTTATAATTACTCGGCATAAAAATTTTCGGAAAATCTGTAATAAGAAAAAGAAAAAGTAATTGTATGGACCTCTTGCATGAAAAGCTTGTTGGGAAAACCATTTGAAGAGGCACTATCGTGGAATTGAAAAGAGTTTCTGATGACACAACGATGCCGGACCTTAAAAGCGCCTGTCGAATGAAATCCCAGAAGGAGAAAAATTAATACACTTAAAAACAGAGGGGAAAAGGGTAGTTGAGAAGAAGAAGAAGAAGAGAATACCCTTAATCTAAGCCTTGAAGCGAATATAGAGTCGTGGAAGGCAGAAGATGGTAGCAGCAGAGACGATGAAGAAGAGGAGGTGCGACAGATGAGAAAGAGTTGGAAGAAGCAGAAGGAAGAAGACGATGGGCGACCTTAGACGTGATTAGGTTTCGGACAAAACAGGGTCATTTTAGTATTTTCCCATTCTTGTCCGATGGACATGAGGTCTCCGTACCTCACTTTTCCAATGGACGGAATTTTTTGTCCATGTCCATTGAAGATGGGACACAAATTTGCCGAGACGCTAACCAAACAGCGGACAGGACAATACTTTTGTGTCTTGGTTCACTGTCCTCACCCTTGAGGACAGTAATCATACACTGGGTAAAGCATTGCAATTCATGCAGACTTTATAAACATCTGCGTACAGGTTTAGTTGTCATTTTGTTTAATTTCACTTGATACGTCTAAACACTCAGTTTATTTCTCAGGTGGTTCAGAAGCAACTGTAAATACCATCTCTTTTTTTTGGTGAGAGGGGAAAACCGAAAATTAGAGACGGGGGCTAGCTACGGAATTAGCATCATTCAAAAGCAAGAGCCGAAGCCCAGGGAAAGGATCCACCCAAAAGGACCAGCCTTGACGGTGAGAAGCTCCAAATTTTGCCAAAAGATCAGCACAACTATTACCCTCCCGAAAAGTGTGAAGAAGGGAGCAGTTCCATGCCTGCCGCAGTAAGCCCTGAATATCCTCAATCACATAAAGGAAAGGGTGAGAGCCCGGACAGAACCGAATGACGAGGTCGATAGCCTCCTGGGAATCCGATTCAACGATCAAGGAGCGATACCTATGATGCCAAGCGACGACCAGACCCTGTTGAATCGCCCTGAGTTCCGCTAGCAGACTAGAGGAATGCCCCAGAAAACCCGAGAATCCTACAAGCCAGGACCCCGTCATGTCACGGAAGAGGCCACCGAAGCCCGCCGGACTCGGATTGCCAGCCGAGCTACCATCTACGTTGAGCTTGACAAACCCAGGGGGAGGCGCCTTCCAGGCGACCCATCGGGGAACTAGACGAGTGGAGGGCAGAGATAAGGAACTGGTACAGTCATCAAAGAGGCGAAGGAACCAACGAATTTGACCACCTGTGGATAGAGTCACATGTTGAAATATCTCCTGATTCCGAGCATTCCATATTATCCACGCCACAAGGACAAACCGGAGCACCAGCTGAGCTGGACGAGAAGGGTCCAGGACAAAAGAAGCCAGCCACTCTAAAATAGGCTGACGGAAAAAGGAGGCGTCAAGCTGCCCATAGGTAGAAAGCCACACCGTCTTAGCCCACAAGCAATCGCGCAGGGCGTGCAGCTGGGACTCCCAGCCCTGCCCACACCGCGGACAAAAAGGGTCCGACGTCAAACCCCTCGTGAAGCAGAGCTCATTAGTAGGAAGCCTGGACCAACACATCTGCCAGATAAAGAAGCGAAACTTTTGGGGGAGGGGAAGCTTCCAAATCCGAGACCAGTTCACTCGAGGATCAGGAGGGCTGGGAACACTTGTTAAGAAATCATAACCAGAGCGCACAGTATAATAGCCAGATGTCGATTCGCCCCAAATTAAAGAATCCGCTGCAAGCCGGTTGGTGGAGACAGGGACTGCCACAATGGATTGATAGACAGCGGGCTCGAGACGCGTGTGTAACCTCGAGAGGTCCCACCGGTGAGAATCCGAAATAATGTCCCTCACCCGCAGGTGGGCATCAGCACTAGCAACCTGGGGGACCTGCATGCGAAGAGGGGCAGGACCAACCCATCGATCATTCCAAAGGGAGATTGAGGTCCCAGACCCCACACGCCAACAAAAGCCATCACGAAGATAAGGCAGAGCTTTACAAATGGCCTTCCAACCTAAAGAAGCCGAGGGTTTGACCTGGCACGCTAGCATAGTGGAGGTCCGAAGATATTTAGCTTGCAGAACTGCTGTCCAGAGTTTCCGGGAAGGCTGAGATAACTCCCAGACGAGTTTGCCCAGCAAGGCTATATTATTATCACGAGCTTGACGGAGGCCAAGACCTCCCAGACGTTTAGGGCTACACACAGTATCCCAGTTTAACAAGTGAATACCCGACCCAGTATCTGACCGCCATAAAAACTCCCGACAACACTTATCCAGCACCTCACAAACTCCCACCGGGAACCATGACGTCTACATCAAATAGAGAGGGATCGAGGTGAGGGTGGATTGAGCCAAGGTCACCCTCCCAGCCCGGTTCAGAAGTTTCGCTTTCCATCCTTGTAGTCGAGTACTGATCTGATCCACTACCCCCTTAAAATCAACTTTCCGATTAGTGCCTGAAGTAGGGACCCCTAGATAGGAACCTAAATCTGGTGTGAAGGTCAGCCGGAATAGGGAACGTAACCGAGTCTTATGGCGATGAGTAACGCGCGGAGAGATAAAGGTCCTGGATTTCCGCTCATTTATAACCATACCCGAACAGGAGCAAAACTGTTGAAGAGTATCCATAACCGCCCGACATCCAGAAACAGAGGCCTGCGAAAATAATAGAACATCGTCAGCAAATAACAGGTGAGAAATAAATGGACCATTACCTGTCACTTTAATAGCCGGCCATCGTCTGTCCCGAACACGCGAGGAGATGAGAAGGGAGAGCTTCTCCATGCAAAGAACAAACAAATAGGGGGATAATGGATCCCCTTGGCGAAGACCACGGCTAGGAGCAAAAGCTGGTAAGCGAGAACCATTCCAAAGGATCGAGAGCCTGGTAGTAGACACACAAGACATAATGAGGGAGACAATAGTCTGCGGGAAACCAAAATCCAGAAGAGTCTGCCGGAGAAAGCCCCAGTCCAGCTTATCATAAGCTTTATGAAGGTCGACTTTCATGGCCAAATATCCCTCTCGCTTCGCGGAACGCCGGATAGTGTGTAACACTTCCTTGGCGAGAATAATGTGATCAGAAGCGGTCCGGCCCGGGAGAAAAGCACCCTGCATAGGGAGGATGAGGGTGGACAAAATAGGACGAAGGCGTTGGACGAGAACCTTGGAGAGGAGCTTGTAACAGACATTACAAAGACTGATTGGGCGGAATTGCGACATACAAGAGGACTGACCCTCCTTGGGGATGAGAACGACAAGAGTATCATTGATGTCAGGGGGGCAGAGACCGGAGAGGAAAGCATCCCGCACCAACCTATAAACGTCGTCCCCGACCAGCGCCCAGAATTTTTTATAGAACACAGGAGGAAAGCCATCAGGACCAGGAGCTTTATAGGAACCCATGGACTGAAGGGCCGAGAAAACTTCCGCCTTGGAAACAGGGGCCAGGAGAGATTGTACCTCCTCCGTCGAAATAGACGCATGATCAAGAATAGGCGGGAACGGCCCAGTAATATTCGCCACTTCACAGAAAAGCTCCCTGAAAAAGCGGAGAACCTCAGCCTGAACCTCCCCAGGGTCCGAAATCCATTCCCCATCCGGGGCGCGGAGCCGCTCAATCCGGTTGCGGTTACGGCGGGTGATCGTCATGGCGTGGTAAAACTTGGTGTTACGGTCCCCGAACTGAAGCCATTGAACTCGGGACTTCTGAAACCAGAGAACTTCCTCCTGCCTGAGAATGGCATTATACTCAGAGATGAGCATTTGTTCCAAGGAGGTAAGAGAAGGGCTCGGAGAGGAAACCAGAAGCCTTTGAATCCCGGCTAGCCTGGCCAGAGTGCGACGTTTACGCCTGAAGATATTGCCAAACGTGTCCCGATTGAACAGGAGGGCCGCATCGGCCACAGAGGCTAGGGCGGCCGACAGAGACGAATGAGGCTGAATCCAAGCATCGGCCACAACCGGGTAAAAGTCGGGATGCAAGGTCCAGGCATCCTGAAACCGGAAAGGACGAGATGACGGCGGAGGGAGCAAACCATAAAGATGAACCACAATGGGGTTATGGTAAGACCGAGTGCGAGGAAGATGATGCACCGACGCATCGGGGAACCTGAGCCTCCAAGTGCTGTTGCACAGGGCTCTGTCAAGACGGACAAAGGTAGACGCGAGGCCGTGAGCAGTCTTCCGAAAAGTATAAGGGGGGCCATTGAACCCCAGGTCCAGAAGAAAGCAGTCATCCATACGTTGTTGAAAACAACGGGCCCGCCTCATCGAATAAGTGCCCCCCCCCATTTTTTCGAGGCCCTAGCATAATCGTTGAAATCCCCCACCAGCATCCAAGGGAGCTCAATGACGGTACTAAGCCGTAACATCTCCTGCCAAAAGGAAACTCGACCTGCCGGGGTGGGAGAGGCATACACCGCCGTTAAAAACCAGAGCTGATTTTGGGGGTCGCGAATCAAGCAATGGAGAAACTGCTGGTGAGAGACCAGGACCTCGACCGTGATACCCGAAGCGTTCCAAAGACACCAAATGCCCCCAGAAAAGCCCGTAGCCTCCACCCTAGCAACGTGATCAAACCCTAGAGAACGGGAGACTTTGTCCGCCCGGGGACCAGAGACGCGAGGTTCGACCAGAATCAGAATGTCCACTCGACAACGGCGCCTAAGGTCCTGAATACTCGCGATGAAACCCGCCTGAGCCGCCCCCCGGCAATTCCAAGCCAAAATATTAAGGCTGCTAATCATTAAAAGATGAGGAGAAAAGCGGACCGACAAGCTAACAAGCGAGGCTGCTAGGAACCATTTCAGTATCTACCCCCTTGCTGGGGGGGATGGCAGAAGGCTGAGAAGTGTCGACGACAACCAGGTGCGCAGGAGGCTGAGGGAGGGGGCATATCACCATCTAACCAGGGTCAGGGGGTTCATGTCCCTGAATAACCTGAACTCGCGTCCCGGCCGAGTCCTCATGCAAGACGGACGAGGAAAGGGCCGGCGAAGTCGAAGCCTGGAAGGCCTGACGAAACTGCGAAGCCACCTGACGCACAAGAGAATCATCAGCAGGTGGGGCGGTGAGAAGGACCGGGTTGAGGGCCTGAACAGATGGGGCGATTGGTAGCGTGGGTGCATCAGGGCCCGGCTGGAGCGAGGGGCCTGGTAAAGGACTCGCAGGGGGCAATGATGGGGCTGGGCCCAAAGAAGGACCAGATCTGTTTGCTTTCTCGGGGCGGCGAGAGGAGGGACCCTGTTTGGAAGCCCGACTAGTACTGCCCACCTCAAAACGGAAAGGGGGAAGCTCGCTAGAGTCCCGTCTCACAGTACTCACCCTAGGCTGGTCTGCTACCCTAGGGGCATGATCCGCAAGGGTAGAGTAACGGTTAGTCGTCTGACGCTGACCCGCTGGGGATGCTGCTGACAGTTTCGCACGGGGAGGTGGCTTGGCACGCTTCTGAACGACAATCCAGGAACCCACCCCTAGAGAGGCGTCGTTGGGAGTCCTATCAATAGTCACATCAAGGGGCACATGAGGGGCCTCAACCATCATGGCCCTTCCGGTAGAGGCCACAGGATCCGCCGCCTGCGGAGATGGTGGAGCGACAAGTTGGGGATGACAACGACCGGCCGAATGTTCAAACCTCCCACAAGTGAAACAAATGGTATGTAAGCCTTCATACTCCACATTATGTGTTCGACCGTCAAGGACGATTTGTCCGACCAGAGGCCTGTCTAAATCGACCTCAACACAAATCCGAGCGAACCAACCCCGATTGGCTAAGGTAGTGTTCCGATCTACTTTAACAGGGCGTCCAAGGCCAGAGGCAAGAGCGAGTAATAAGTCCTCATCATAATACTGGACTGAAATGTCAGGCACCCGAGCCCAAACGAGAGTGGACGCAACCGCCGCCGTCTGAGCTGAGAACTCGGGGAACCAAGGACGGAACGTCAGATAATGGTCAAAGATCATCCACGGACCCCTCTCCATTGCAAAATCAAAGTCAGGACGGTGATCAAATTTGACAAGGTAGTAGTCATGCCCGATATCCAACACGTCGAAACCCCCAGATGGTTTCCAGAGCTGCTCAATTTTGGCATACAGAATGCGGAAGGAAATGGAGCGACCCAGCAATTTGACAACAACGGATTGTCTCCAAGGGGCCTCAAGGGAAGCCAGATAAACGGGGTCAACATGAAAATGGGGGAGATTGGGGGAGCCATCCTTGAACTCCTTGGTGACAATCCCAGCCTCAATGAGGTTCACGGGGGCCTTCTCTGCGGCCTCGTAAGCAGCTGCCTTACTACGTTCTCTATTGAGAACTTTATCCTTCCAGGACATGGGTTTCACGGTATGGTTGGCAATGGGGGAAGAGGGGGGAGGGACAAAGCTCAGAGAGGTCTGACCGGAGGGCGGGTCCGGGGGCTTGGTGCGCTTAGGAGGACGGGGATCAGCAGACGGCATAATGAGCGCTTGAAATAGCAAACACGTTTTAATTATTAGCAATAGCAAACACGTTTTAATTATTAATATAACTTGTGCATAAATGAAATAAAAAGATGTCACGATAATGTATTACATGTTTCATTATGTTGAAGCTATTGAATAATTTAGCAAGATAATAAGATAATGAACTCTTACTGCTTATGCTTCTTTGCATTTTTAATGAATGATGTAATGGAGGTTAGTGAGTTAAATATGATTGATCTTTTCTTTCATAACATATTCATAATGATATAAATCATATGTTTTAAATAAATCATTTAGTAAATTCATAACTCTTAATGAATTCAAATTAATTAATATTTATAGGGTAGATATATTTCTAATCTCAATCTACTCTCTACTAAACTTAAATTTAAATTAGATTATTTTTTAGCAGGTGAGGAGAAGTCTACCTAACTTATTACCAATTCCTAACGTCAGCTATTGCAATTTGAAGCAGACACAGTACAGTCTACTAAAGTGAATCACGAGCATCCATTTCACGAGCTGTTTCCTTGGCAGCAGCTGCCATAGGCAATGGTTTGCTGTGCATAAACTATTGCCTATCAGATCGGAATGAAATTTGAATTGCATTTGGAACGCGGTTGATGCCCTTGAAAATGTGGCCATCCAAGAGAGCTCATTCGTGGAAAGTGAGACCGCCTAGTTGAACAGTAATCTGCATCAAAAAGTTAATGCACAATAGATCTAATTACCTTTTTTATGTTTGTAGGCTAAGATGCTCCAGAACTTGGAAGATTATCCTGACTTATAAGCTCTCTACCTCCATGACTACATCATTGAAGGTTTTTGAATTCCTTTTGGTCCAAATGTGATAAACCATTGTGGAAAGAAGTATAGAGAAAAGGGGGGATTGCGGAGATGTTCGATTTTTAATTAGTTTATTTTGATTTATAATTGATTGGTTTACAAAATATGATCGATCAATTAAAAAATTACTCGATTTTTAAGAACATAGGGTTATTAAAGTAAATTGAACCGAAAAGTTAAAAATTGAACAAAAATTTAACAAATTCAAATTTTTTACAATCATACCGCGCCTAACTTGTTTTGAATTTTAATCATAGAATTAAATGACCCAAACTATAATCAAAAGAATCGGTGAAGATAAAGCATGTTCGATCAGAGGATCCAAACGTAAGAGATGCAACTGATTTTGCATGAAAGGTCATTTTATAACGATCTAATATCAATTGAATCTTTTAAATCATAAATTTCTTGTTTTACTGATTTAACTTTCGATTTTATCTTAAAAATAATAAATAAGACTATTGAATCATTAAAATGATTTTGATATTTATTTCTTTATTTTTTATCTTCAACAAATATTTACGAGTTTTAATATCCTTGAATAATTTTTTTTAATTTTTAAGTGACTTATTTTAAATGGAATTGGGTCAAATGTCAACAAATATTTGACATTTGTGAAATGAGAAACCTCTTTTGCTGTGCAAAGTTGGTAGTAAGCAGTGCTCTTGCTCGGCATGAAAGCCGTGGGCTTCACTACACCATTGATTACCCTCATGTCGAGGAAAGCAAGAGGCTGCCAACTGTTATATTCCCTTCTTCTCTCAACCGTACATGGAGTTCCAGACAGTTGCACAAGCAGGGCATTTGTTAGGAAATTTATGGTCTGCTTTTGATTCTTTCTAGCCAATGTCGCGATAACAGGATTAACTACCGTCATTGGTGTGGACTCTTTTTGCGAAAAAATGAAATTCTTACTGCATTTAGATAACATATGATAACTTCGTAAGCAGGTCATTTGTAAGTCAAATTCTGTTGTTGAAGGAAAATCTGCAGCAGCATATGCAGAGGTCCCTCCGCCTAAAAGTTAAGGGTGTGCTCGTTTGGTGGGTATAAAAAGAAAGGAATGGGTATGGAACGAAAGAATGAGTTTGGTAAGGGACTGATTATAAAGTCATTATTTTGATTACCTATTTTTGAGTAATACTCCATTCGTGTCCTAATCTAAAGGAATGGGTATCATTGTTTTGTTTTGTAAGGATGTGCTTGTTACAATTAATTAAAATATAATTAATAATTAATTAATTACAATATAATTAATTAAATACAATTATTCATTAATTAAATATTGTAATTAAAATACTATTAATTAGTTACAATATAAGTAATTAAAACATAATTATTCATTAATTAAAATATTGTAATTAAAATATAATTAATTAGTTATAATATAATTAATTAAAATATTATTCATTCATTAATAATTATATTGTAATTAATTAATTACAATATAATTAATTAAAATATACTATAATAAATTAATTAATTATAATAAATTTTTATTTTTTAGCATTTTTACAAACCAACCACTATCAATGGTAATGATAATATGGTAATATCAATTCTCATTCTTTACTATATTTATTCTAATTCTTATTACCATTCCCCTGTATGAACCAACCGCTTCTTAAATCTTTTTGCAATATCATTAAGAAAGATTAAATCTTTTTGTGATATCATTAAGAAAGACTATAATTGTCGTTTGAATATAGATTTTCATAGGTGAACATCAAATTCTTTAGTTTCTTTTCACTTCATTCCCAAGAAATACGGAAAACTGTAAATTCATATTAGGGAGTTAAACACTCGTATAAACAGGAGATGATGAATGAGGCTTTTCAAGGAAATTTACGTGAAATATAAATGATGTTTATAGTTGTTTCTTCTTGTTGTCTATTTTACTTACAGTTAAACAGCTTTTTGTAGGAAGTTTTTCGTCATATTGTAATATGATAGTAGGCTTAATGTTTTGAACTAATTGTGATGTAGATATTGTTTTAACTATAAGTATAGTTCTTTTTCAGTTCTTCTTCATTTTTCAAAAAAAAAAAAAGCAAGGGACTTGGAGGTCTTACTTACAGGTATCTTATGCCTTCCTTTGGTGTGATTTATGGTTCAAGTTTCCAACTTTAAATGCGTCATAACACAGGAAAGAAGAAGGGGAGTAGGA
>JAOSBP010000206.1:10981181-10998446 GCA_027563825.1 Erythroxylum mucronatum
CAATACTGGAGTTAAGGGATACCGTTTATGGTGTCTAGAGTCAAAGAAGACAATTGTCAGCAGGGATGTTACCTTTGTTGAATCTGCCATGTTAAATAAGGTAATTCCAGAAGGGGCTAATAATGATAATACTGTCTTAGGAGTCCGTTCGGTGGTCTTTCCTGGATATTACTGAATCGATTTACTTCACTAGTTGTTTACCTTAGAGAAAAAAATTATTCGATTTTCCCAACAATTGTGTTGCTTCCGATTTCTTCCACCAACCAGTTAGCGGATTGGTTATCACAAAACAAAGGCGTCGTCTTAAACTATAACGTTATATTGTTTGGATTGCGTCTCTTTTTTTTGTTTTTGGACAAATGGAGAACGGTGTTGTTAGCCAACTGAATGACCACAAACACAAAGTTTGGAAACACCAAACGCTACAGACAATCAACTTGCATTCCTTTATCCGTCGAGAATTCACGAATCCCATAAAGTGCATAAATCAAAGATGCAGAAATAACAAATATTAGACAAACAAGGTATAAACTAAAAATTTTACATTTATAGAAGCAAAAATTACAGATGAAATCACAAACCTAGAAAATACTGCAGATATTACACAGCTACATGTGTTTTTGTCTAAATTAAATGGAACCGAGGCCACCCTAAACTGCGTACAAGATGGGTCTGAACCCGACGAATATCACCAGTGTTGATCAGCACTGTCAGAGCCTGACGTTGACAGGAGTTGGGGGCATCGATAGTCTAGTGTTGATTCGCTTGGGCTGTCACCGATGGAGATGGCGTCATGGGTGTTGAAAACGGCGAATCATTCACTACATCGTTATTGTTGCGTTGTCTGTCACTGCCCCGTTCGTCAGTGTAGTCATCGTGCTACCGTCGTCTGTTGCTCTCCTTGTCGCTGCAGTCGCTGGCATCATGACGCCAGTAGTGCAGAGGATGGCGACTAGGAGTGTATAAAATGCCAAGTTAAAATTTCTTATACTGTATATGGAGGATAAGTGAACCTAGCCAAGAAACTTAGAAGAAGGATTGTTTGTTTCTAATGCTTACTTATTCTAAGACTAGCATAGGTTGTTCTGAAAAATAAAATAAAACATCAGATAGGTTATGCCAAATGAGTGTACCCCATAAGTCTATTGGGGTTCAAGTAAAGTTTTTGATCTAAGGTCAATGTAAAAGAGTTTTGAAACCCTTGACCTTTGTTATTAAGAACGCAAATCATAACTATTTGTTTACATCTTAGTACAGGTATAAACTTAAGGCAGACTTATACATATTTTTTCAAATTCATACGTACAACGTTTAAGGACTAATTAAAGTATGTAATCCTCTTGAATTTTACACTTCCATGCAGGGGCGCATCCAAAAATTTTTTTGAGTGGGGGCAAAGTTTTATTTTTAATGGGGGCAAAATTTTAATAGAAGCAATTTTTTTTATGGGGGCAAAACTTAAAATAATAATTTTTTTACATAAATTTTTTTGAGGATAGTGGGGAAATTTTTTGGGGGCAGGTGTTGTGGATCCGCCACTGCTTCCACGTTTAAATAAGATAGTGAATAATATATTCTAGGTGTCAAATAATTTATTTATTTAATAATACTATGCGTAATATAATTTGTTTATTTGAAAAATGAAAACTCTCGTATTCATAAATGAATTTATTGGACAACTTCTCAGTTGACGTTTGGCAATTAAAAAAATTGTAGTTAATGGTATTGAAAATGTCGCTTGTAGTTTTTAGCTACATTTTGATTTCGTCGCTTAAAACGTCGTCAAATCTTTGTAGTTGAAAACTACAGGCGATATTTTTCGCCTGTGTTTCTTTTTTGTAGCTAAAAAGTATTAGCTATTTTCCAAGATCTTAGTCAAAAAATTTTAGATATGTTTTTTGAAACGTAGTCAAATATAATTAACTATATGTTTATAAGTGTAGATAAATACAATTAACTTTTTGGAAATATAGCAAAAACTTTTTAGTTATGATTCCAAAAACATAACCAAATAACTTTAGCTATGTTTCTGAAAATGTAGCCAAATTTTTAAGTTATGTTTTAACCAAATGTTATATAATTTTGAAATAAATTACTTGTTACAATTTTAATCCATATTGTTGTATATAATGTATCGATATATTTTTTATTATATGTAAAAATTGTATAAAATAATTGATAATTTGAAGAATTGTATATAAAAAGTAAAATATCATTAAATTATACCAATAAAAAAATTCTTTGTATATAAGATTTTAATTACAGCTTTATCAATTCTTATAAATAAAATAACAAATACAGGCAGTTTACAAATTATAAATGCTGAGATTACAAAAAAAAATTTACAACGTAATTGGAATGACTAGCTAGGTTTGTCCATGTCGACGAGAGCAACTTCATACCTTAGCCATCATATACGAAAGATAAGCCATGATAATCATAAAAGCAACTTCAAGATTGGTAGAGTGCCTAAAATTATGCATAACTAAGCTAGTTTATTTTCAATAGGAAAGAAAAAAGGAGCGTGATGGAATGGGAAAGTGATCCAACAAATTATTAATTAAAAACCAATGTTTTAAAAAGCGGACCGGATATTGAATTGATCGAAGGAAATGTTTAAGGTTTAGAGATTTATCCGTTAGTGAACTGCTATAAAATCGATATATAATATCGACTAGATCATATGTTCTCTTCTTACTAAACGATCTGAATACATAATAGATAAATTGTAAAATCAATAATAAAATTAAAAGTATTGGAATAAAAACAAAACTATAAAATAGTAAAATACCTGTTCTTCATTCTCATATTATAAGCAACGTAAACAAGGTTATTAAGTCTTTTATATTTTTATTAAAAAATAATGGCGAAACACGTGTAAAATTAGCAATGCTTGTCGACTCATCAAATGTTACTTACATGATGACTTAATTCAATTTAATTTTTATATTTAAATTAATTCAATTAAACTGTTTGATAGATTAAAATAATTATAATATATTATCAAATTTATTAATTTGGGTTGAGTTGAAAAATTAAGTACAGTTGATATATTAACAATATTTGAATATATTATGTATATTTTATTGTAATTTTAAATAAATCATATTTTAAAAGATTTATTTTCAATAATTTTAAATATTTAAAAGTATTTTAATGAACTAAGAGTATTAATCTCTTGCCCTTTTATATATATACATACAAACTCCTTCGTATGAACAAGTTTCATTGTCATGGTCAAGGTTTTAAAACCAGACTGGACCGTTTGCTCTGATCGGAAAAAGTTTAAATCGGCCAGTTTTTATACATAGTGATTATTAGGTGAAACCGAATCGAACTACTGACTGGTTCAAAAAAATTTCGGTCGAACCTGACGGTCAGGTCCGATTTTTAAAACCTTGTTAAAAACCATTAAGTACCTTCCAAAGTACAACTTCTTTATCATGTAAGCACTCAACAATCCAACCTGAGAGTAAAATAAAAAGCATGTGTTGTAACATATATGTATTGGGTGCATCTATAGCTTCAACAAGGTTAAAAATACTTTAAACAATAAAAATTAAGCTTAATGAAGAAAGACAAACATGACAGCTTAAAAGCACTTCATCTCTAGAGCTTCAGGACCTTCAATCACTAGAATTTTAAGTTGCAAGTGAATCTAAATTTTTTAAAGATGTTAACAACTAAATATCAATGTCAAAAGTTAGAATTGGTGGCTTTGAATGTCTAGTCTTAGCACTCTTACATAACAATTTTCTAGTGAAATATGGACTTCACAAGTAAATATAAAACCTAAAATTGCATACTCAATAAGAACAAATAATAGAACTTTCCCCTGGTATACATGAAAGTAGGAAAGAACTGTGAACAAAGACTAAGAAGGCAGTGCCAATAGGAGTTTTGGAGAGGAAGGGAATGAACTCACCACCATTCCCACCAATATGCTTGTCATGAACAAGTATAAGAAGTTCCCCAGCAACTCAATTGCTACGCTTGAGGTGATATGAGAGAGGTCAAACCGTTGGATGGCATTGAACAGTACAATAGTTGTACCATCCAACGGTTGTAGCATCATTGACCACAACTTCTCCAAAGACTATACTGTATAGTAAAAGTGTTTCTTCCTGGTTAAGGATTTGGCATATCAAATATAAAACTTAGCAACAAGATAAAATTAAGTTTATTTTCTCCTCCGCCTAACAAATAAAGCCTCGAAAAAATGCATACCCGTAAGGAACAAATAGAATTTGTGGATGAAAAGGTTACTCCAAGTGCTAAAATAATGAAAGGCAAAGCAACAATATTAAAAACATACCAGTAGAAATGCAATTCAAGTCATAGATTATTCTATTAACTATTTTCTTCTTTAAGATAGCTCACTGACAATGATAAGTGTCAAATCCAAAGAATAAATTAGTATAAGGCTTTATAGGGAGGGACTAAATGTCTTTCATCTAAATGTTTTCCAAGTTAAAAGGGCATTTCGATCGAAAATCACTAACTCTTTAAATGAGCTGAAAGCTAAATTTTGAGGAGAGACATATACTAAGATAATCCACCTACTACAAGAAAAATGTCGTTTAGCAACGAATATTACCAACGGAAAACCTTTGGATTCTGTCGGTAATATAAATTGGAGACAGAATTAACCAACGAACAAAGGAGTCGCAAAACCTTTGGATTCCGTTGGTAATGTAAATTAGTGACGGAATTAACCAATGGACAAAGGCATACAGAAAACCTTTCAAATCCATCAGTAATATAAATTGGCGACGTAATTAACCATTGGACAAAGGTGTTGTAAAAATGACCGTAGGTAAATTTACTGACAGACATTTTATGTAATCGTCAGTGACTATACTGACGGTTGGTTGTGACTGTCAGTAAATTTACCTACGGTCATTTTCTTTCCCTTGAAATATTTGCAGACGGTATTGGTTATTCCCAACTTTATTGTCAATATTTACTGAACCTTCGGTATACTCACCGATGAAAAATCATAACCGTCGATAACCGATGGTTCAGCAAATCTTGACAATAAAATTGGTTGTCAATATTACCAACGGTGATTCTTTGTTCCGTCGGTAAATATCATAGATTTTACCGACGGTTTGTGGTGTTCAGTCGGTAAATATAATGGATTTTACCGATGTACTTGTATTTTTCGTCAGTAAATACTTTTAAATTTTTTTTAAAAATTCCGACGTTAAATTTTATTTCATGATCTTATGGTTAATGCATAATTTCAACAATTATGAATTATCCGTTCATAATATTTTGATTTGTTTATATATTTAATTTGTTTAAACAGAAAGTTGATTGATGATATAAAGTTAAAATTATTTTAATTGATAATAAAAACATTAAATTGTACATAATAAGTATTTGTAATTCAAATGAAATGATTACAAGTACATTATTGTCCTGGTGACCACGGATGTTTAGATCTGCGGTTGTCGATTGGATTGGAGTGCATCATTATTGATTTTACGTTTAATTATTCCATCCTGTTGCTGTTTTTTTATGAAGGATCACGTCTATATAGGCTGAAGGGTATCATGAGTAATCCAGAGATTGTACGTGCGTGACTTTTGCTTTTTTTTTAATACTTTTGTTGGTTGCACAATTTGTGGGAATTCTGGCTGTGAGGTTTTAGCTTCGTGATTGTCAAGTGGATGGAAGGACTGAAGTGTTGATTTTATGTTAATGAGAATTCCATCTTGGTGCTACGGCTTCTATTAATTGATTAGTTGTGGGTGACTCACGGCTGGGTTATTTTGTGGATTGCATTTATCTTCTACCGAAGGTTGGTTGTTGGTTGCACTATTGATGTGGTTATTGCTCCTTGAGTTGGTACTGGAATTTGTGTTAATCAGCTCATAGTGTGTTGTGACAACTTTTAGATCTATTTCAGTGGAGTTGAACCTATCGGGAACTTGTTCTTCTTTTCTTTCTTAATTGTTTTTATTTATGTTGAATATTGTTTAATCACTTAAGTTGTTTATTTTTTTTCGTTATCAATAAACATTGTTTGAGAAAATCCTCTGTTTAGTTTAGTACGAGGCGGTCGTACTATTAGGTGTGAAATTCTTTCACAGGATGTGAGGACAAGAGATAGTGTCAAGAGTTGAGTGGTATCGGCTCAGTAAAGACTTATAAAACTATTGTCATTAGTGAAAAAATAAAGCTGGATGAGGGACCTGCAGACGTAGACAAGGTGTGTCGAACTGTATTAACAAATTTCAGTATTGATTTGTTATTTCGCTTTTGATTGTTTACTTTTTTCGGTTTTTGATTGTGCTAGAAATGACTACGGTAAAATCTGAAAGTTTGTGAAACCATTACAACCTATTTTTTCAGTCACCAAATTTGTTTAGCTACAAATATAAAACATAGCCTATTGTAAACATAACTAATAGTTTTAATATTGGAGTTATGTTTTTTTGGTACAAATTTCAAAGTTTGTCTTTGTTTATGATTTTACTGAAATTTGTAACAAAAACAAAAACATAGTCAATTCTGCAGTTTGTTGTAGTATGTATACTACTAATTCCAACATTAATTGTTAAAATTAGTGCATGTTAAGCTTAATTCCAAAACTTTACACTTCAAATCCTATCAAGAGGATGGCATTTAAATGCACAACAATATTTTCAACTAAAAATGCTTATAACATTTACCTCATGTCCATTTTAAGTTACAAAAATGAGTAGGAATCTCCAAGAATATTATGCAAAAATGAAGTATAACATTACGCAATGAAGTACATCAAGTAAAACTATAGCTACATTATGCATATTTATCTATTTATGTCCTTTTTGCTCCTTACAGTAACAATAAAAGGATCGCGTTAACCACCTATCATCGTTCTCTCATCCTTTCTCAACTTTTTCTTCGTTGCCGTTAAAGTAATGTTCTTTTATCCTTTTTTTGGTCGTGTTATCCAACTTATAGCTCATTTGGACTAAGGTCAAGTATTTCTACTGCGAACGCACTTCTCTCTCTACATTTGAAGTGTCAATCGAAAGTTAACTTTAATATTTTATTCAATTATTATATAAATTAATCACTTTGCATGTAAATATAAAAACAATATTAAAAATATTTCAAAATAAAGGGTGGTTCATTATTAATAAATACATAACTTTACACAATTTTACAATTATAGCTCGAACTTTAAAAGATAACAATTAAATACTTGAATTTTTAATTTTTCTCAAATATAGCCCAACGTTAGTGTCTTTGTTAACGAAGCCACGTCTGCTATGTTATGGTAAATGTAGGATATCATGTATCATGCCAAATTCACATAAGATTTTAATAAAAAAATAAACAACAAAAAAACCTTAATCTACTGTTCTCCCCTAACGTAAGATGTCATGTATCATGCCAAATTCACATCAGATTTTAATAAAAAAATAAACAACAAAAAGTCCTAATCTACCCTTCTCCCCTCTTCTACCACCCACATACCTAAACCCCTATGTTAAATGATCTTTATCTTGCTGAGGGTGATTTTGATAGTCTAATTAAAGTCCCTTTTCTTCTTCGCTCACTTACTGCAATCACAATACTAATTTTCTTTCATTTGAAAATTTTCCATTTTTCTCTTACTAACTTAATTTCTCTCTCTAAATGTTCTCAACACATGGTGACTACCAAAATTTCCACCAACCTTCTACAACCCATAGCGGATAGGTGGTATACTAGAAAGTAAATTTGGTTTTGTATTTGACTGGTCAAAAATAAACAAGCCAAATTGGCTTTAACTACCTTTAGACAGCTTCATTGAAGTTGTCCTTATAAAACTCCCTATATATGTGGCCATTTGGCCATTACTTTGCATTGTACAAATTAAGAAGTAAAGTGAGAGAAAGAAAGGTTGCGTAGTGTGTGAAATCTTTGAAAAATTCTCAACTCCAATAAGTAGTGTAGTGAGAAGTGATCAAATAAAGTGCGTATGTATTTTGTTAAACTAGTCTATTTTCTTGGCAATCTTACTGCTAACATATGATATCAAAACTTGGTTAAAGTGCTCATGTAGATCAAGATGGCTTCGAGTTCGACAATTGAAGTTCAACCAATGTAATTATTTATTTTCAAGTTTGACGGCAAAAACAATTTTGCAATGTGGAAACACTTAATGGAATTATATTTGAGAAGTATCGAATATGGTGAAATTTTGGAGAAAGTCTTAGTAGAAAAGGAAACACCGATGGCTGAAGAATCACTACAACTGGTTTATGATCGTTTATTAAATGGAAAGGCCTTGTTTTTAATTTGTCAATATGTTGATTTACTGATTCTTAAAATATTCTATGCTAAAACAACAAGGGAGGCTTGGAATATTATGTTCAAAACGTATGAAGGAGCATACATAGTTAAACGAACAAGACTATAAGGTTTGAAAAGGCAATACGAGTTGATGGAGTAAGGAAAAGATGAAAATATTCATGATTACTTTTCGCGAATGAAAAAATTGATCAATGAGATGAAAAATAATGGTCATGAAATTACGAAGAAAGATATCATGGAAAAGATCATGCACACATTGAGAAGTTGATTTCATTATATTGTTACAACAATTGAAGAGTCTAGAGGTTTAGAGTTCATGACTTTTAATGATTTGTAAGCCTCATTAGAGTCTAGTGAAATGCATATGAATGAAAAATCACCAAACACAATAAAGCAAGTTCTAAAAGTCTAAGTAAATTTGAGAAATGAGAAGGAACCTACAATTGAAAAAATAAAGCATACTTAAAGAAGTTCAAATTTCAAAGGTAGAGGAGGCAAAAATTTCAAAACCAATTCTCGACCAGGAGCAAAAGAGAGTGAATCTCCTCAAGATAAATCCAATATTTAATGTTACAAGTGCAAAAAGTTTGGTCACTATAAATCTGAGTGCAAATCACATATTTAGTGTCATGATTGTAAAAAATATAGTCACTATAATAGAGAATGTTAGGCTCAAAGACAAGAACATAAAGATAATTGAGCTGGAATCGCAAGAAATAATACCTCAAAGACCTTATTGATGGCCACTCATGAAACCAGTAACAGTGACAATTGCTAATGATTGCTAGATTTGGGTTACAACAATCACTTAAGTGGAAACAAGGAAGTTTTTACCAAATTAGATTAACCATTTCATTATTTAGCAAAGCTTGTTGATAACTACCAGATTCTAGTTTTGAGAAGAGGAAAGATTGATATAAAATTGAAGAATGAGTCTTTAAATTATATTTCTGATGTGTACTATGCTCCTACTCTTTGCCAAAATCTATTAAGCTTTGGTTAACTATTAAAAAAGGGTTACGATTTACACTTCAATAAAGATGGATACACCATGAGTTATATAAGAAGGCCTGATTTTAAAAACCAGAATGGAATCCAACTGTCTTATTGCCAACATATGTTAGTGTAACTAAATTTAGAAGACTTATTGGAAGTTTAATGCTATGTTTGGTTGGGGGTTTATTAATGGAATGGAATGGAATGTAATATTATTCCATTGCCTGAGAGAAGGGTTTATAATGGAATAGAATGGGACGGGATGAAAAAAGAGGGTTTCATATTACATCCCATTCCATCCTAAACAGTAAAATGAAAAACTTCTAATTTGGGGAGTTTAGGATGGAATGTAAAATGATAAACAACTTTATACTGTATTACATTATAAACCCTTCATCAAAACAACATTTCACTATATTGCATTATGAACCCTTCCATCCCTCCCAAACAACAATTTTCTAATATTACACCCATTTATGTTCCATTTAATTATAAATCATTCCATTCCATTATATTCCATTCCTTTCTATTAAAAGTCTTACGTTCAACCAAACATAGGCTAAGGTATTTAATAGCAACAAGGCTTGATATTGTTCACAGATTTGGAATTGTGAGTCGATTTATAGAAGCACCACAACAATCACATTGGCAAGCCGTAAAATGAATTTTAAGATACATTAAAGGCATACTTGATAATGGAATATTTTATTCAAATTCTAACATAGTGAAGCTGGTAGGATATACAAATAGTGAAAGGGCAGGAGATATTGAAAAACGAAGAAGCACCTTGAGTTATATTTTTCATCTTGGTTATCTAAGAAACAACAAGTAGTAGCCTTTTCAACGATAGAAGTTGAATACATAGCAGCATTGAATTACGTTGCACAGGCATTATGGTTGTGAAAAATTCTTAAAGAATTGCAACATCAACAACTTGGTTCTAAAAAAATCTTCTGCGACAATAAATCAACAATTGTCTTGACAAAAAAATAGTTTTTCATAGTCACAGCAAACACTTCGACATTAAACATCACTATATTTGAGATTTGGTAAAAGTCAAAGAGATTTTAGTTGAGTATTGTAAGTATGAAGATCAAGTTGTTGACACTTTTACAGAGCCATTGAAGGCCAAATTGTTTTTAAAGAAGAAAAAGATCCTTGGAATGTCCAAACCAAGTTTAAAGAAGGATGTTAGAAAGTAAACTTGGTTTTGTATTTGACTTGTCAAAAATAAACTAGCCAAATTGGCTTTGACTACCTTTGGACAACTTCATTGAAGCTATCCATATAGCTGGTGTGCAACTTCCTTGAAGTTGTCCTTATAAAACTCCCTATATATATAACTTTGCAATTATGCAAAGTTATATATATAGGGAGTTTTATAAGGACAACTTCAAGGAAGTTGCACACCGGCAAATCAAGAAGTAAACTGAGAAAGAAAGATTGTGTAGTATGTGAAATCTTTGTAAAATTCCCAACTCCAACGAGTTGTGTAGTGATCTTTAACCTAGTGGGATATTATCAATTTCTTGTAATTAACTCATTTTTGTACTCTATAAATTATTGATACATTAATAAGAGAACCATAAAAGCCATTATTCATAAAAATTGTTTCTTCATGGTATCAAAGTTATAAGTGGTCTCACAACTTATCAAATTTGCATATGACTTTTGATTTAAGTAATATGCAATCTATCATCTTATCATCTTCATCACAATCTGTTTTGCCTTCTCTCTCTAATGCAACAACTCACTTACCCATAAACTTAAACTCTATAAACTACCTATTTATTAAGAACAACTATTACCTCTCCTTCGTAAGTATGACCTAGTGAAACAAAACCACCATTAAAAACACTTTAAAATGGTCAGTTATACTCTTCCTCCATAACTTGGTTTTAAGCATCTGAGCTCATACTAAGTTGGATAATCAACTTTATTTTAGAAGGTTTCATTCCACATATTGTTAAAGCAACTAATGCATGGAAACCTTGGAAGAAGCTATTTACAACATACACTTCAAGTTCTAAGGCACAAGCTTTAACCATCAAATCAAAATTTTATTAATTAAAGAAGGAAAATTATAAATCTATTGTAACCTTTACATAGCAAGCTAGGGCGATGTATGATCAACTTAAACATTGCAACATAGTCATTAAGGATGATCACGTGCAAGTTATAAAAAATAGCCTTGATTTAGTATACAAACCATTTGTTCATTCCTTAGAAAATTGTCTTGATAATTTATATGACTTATTTTTAAATAAAGAAACTACTCTTACAATTAAAACTACAGCACCATAATCGTCTCAACCTATAGCTTTCTACGCTTCAAAATTCATGCCCTAGAGAGATAACCATAGAGAATGAAGTTATAGTGGTTGAGGTAATCATAGTGACAGAAACTTCATCAATCATCAACCCAGTCAGATCGCTTGTGAAAATACACCAGTAACATAACATACCTATCTCCTTAGGATCCTTCTGCAAAATATCCTCACACTTAAACCATACAGTCACATTACCATAACTTCTCAACTGACTAAATCCTTATAGACATTAGACACTGGTGTTACTAATCATCTAACTCCTAATCTTGATAATTTGACGTTTCACAGCAAATATCATAGTCCTGATGAGATCAAAATAAAAGACGGTTAACACTCCGTATCTCTTATATTGGTAGTTCTATTTGTATGGTTTGATTCTTTTTTTCAATTATATATGCCTTTTGCTAGTTTTAATTTTTTATGTGTCTCTATTTTCTCTAGAACTAATAATGTTTCCATTGAATTTTTTCCTAATTAATTTCTAATTAAGGATATCCCTATGAGATCAATCATGTAAATCAGGTCTCTATCTTCTGCCTTTGATGCATGAATCACCTAGCACCAGTTCCAAACATACATACCTTTCTTGCTTATCAACATAGAATTCACATCTTGGTCATGCCAATCATCATAATATCAGTCACTTCTTGAGCCATTCTAATATTTCTATTTCATAAAATAAATTACCCACTTTATCTTATTCTTGTTCAAATAGTAAGATTCACAAGTTACCTTTTTTGATCTCATGTTATCATGCTCGAAGGCCTTTATACTTAAATTGATTTGATGTATAGATGGCCATTACCATCACTATATATTGATGGCAAATGTTATTATGTCTTGCTTTAAGAACATTTCAGTAAATACTATTGGATTTTCTTTCTTACGTATAAACTTAAAGTTTTAAGTGCATTCATCAAATTTAAATATGTTGTTGAAAGCTTCTTTAGTAGAAAAATTAAATAATTTCTATTTTGTTAGGGAGGGGTGTAAGTATCAAGTATTTAATTATCTTTATAAAAATAGTATCTAGCATTAGGTCATGCCCTTGTACACCAGAACAAAATGGTTGTGCCAAGTGTAAACACTGTCATATAGTTGAAACTAGGTTGTCTTTATTAAATCATGGTTTCGTTCCATATGAATTTTATACTTATAATTTTGATTTAGCTATTTATATTATTAACATATTGTACATTCATATTCTAAACAACTTTATGTCCAAACTTCAAATTATTCAAAAGTCATCCTAATCCTCAGGAACTTAAAACCTTTGGTCGTTTGTGTTATCGAAAGCTATCATCCCTATGCTTTAAATAAAATTTCACATACATGCTAAGTGTGTCTTTCTTGGCTACAACAAAATCCATAAAGGATATTATTATTTTAATTTATCTACTAAACAAGATTTTTAATCTTATGTCAAGTGGTGTTTGATGAACAAGTCTTCCCTTTCAAAGATGAAGATGCAAGTCCACATGTCCGAGATTCATAGTCTAGCTACAATACTCCTTGCACAATCACCATCATATACAAACTCCCCATCATTTACCCAATCTGATAACTAGCAAAACACTCACACTTCCATTCTTTTAGCTACACGGCCAGCCACGACTTCTCCTTCGTCAATATTTGATGTTTCTCTTGTTATCAATTTAATAAAAAATTTTACAGTAGCTGCTAATACTAGTTTCACTCATCATTTAACTCAAAGACAACATCTTTTGATCATAAGGTCTCAAACTAGTTCTCTCAAGCTATCTTCTCTGCTTCCTCCCATTCTAATAAGCCTAGCTATTTCCCCCAAACAATTAAACAACCTGAAAGACATAGAGTTTTAACTAAGGATTTTAATGTCTTAATCGTTAATCATGCTTGGAATTTAGTTCCATTTCATGATCAACAAAACATAATCATATGCAAATGGGTGTTTAGAAATAAATACCATGCATATGGTACATTTTGATATATATAAGGTGTGCCTCATTACTAAAAGTTTTTATCAGCGACCTGGTATTGATTACTATGATACATACAACCCAATTATTAAGCTAGCTACTGCATGCTTGATTCTTAGTCTTATTGTATCACATGGCTAGTTCATCAAATTGTTGGACATCTCCAACACATTCCCAAATGCAAATTTGGAGGAAGATGTTTATATATATCAACAATAAGGTTTTGTTCATCAAAGTCATCCAACTCATATAGATAATTATGAATGTTGTTGTATAACCTTAAATAGGCACCTCACTAGTGGTAAAAATGTCTTACTATTTCATTACTCAAGCTTGGATCTAAAGGTTTAAAGATTGAATCCTCTTTTTTAACTTTATTAATGAAAAATTTCATTTATATTACCTAATTTATTTTTATGATATATCCTAATTGGACATCAATAAATGGGAATGAAATCTCTTATTAAGCAATTGAGTTATGAATTTAAAATCAAAGATCATGGTTAGCTGTATTATTTTTTAGGCATAGAGGCTACTTGGATGAATTTCAAGAATATTGTTAACCCAATCTAAATACATTTGTGATCTGTTAGCAAAATCCAAAATGTAAAATGCCAATATAATGAACACATTAGCATGTTCAAAGACTAAACTCTCTGCTTTTCATAGGAATTCATTTGAAGATGCTTATTTATATTGATTTATTATTGGAGGTTTGTAATATTTATCATTAATGAGACTTGATGTTTCTTTTTCTATTAATAAAGTATCTCAGTTCATGCATGCTCCTAAAGACATTCACTGGTTGGTAACAAAATATATACTTTGTTACCTCAAAGGGACTATGCATCATGGTTTGCTCATCTTTAAACCTTCCTCCTTTACGATCAGTGCCTTTACTGACTCAGACTAGGCAGGTTGTATCAATGACAGAAAGTCGATGACAGGCATTACAATATTATTAGGACTTAATCTGATTACTTAGAGATTTTACAAGCAATGCACAGGATCTCACTCATCCACAAAATCAAAATATTGAGCATTTGTAACTTCAGTTCAAGCAATTCATTGGCTACATTCTCCACTCAGTTAGTTACATATATTAACTTATGATATTCCATTTTGTTTTATGATAATTTGATTGCCACATACTTAAACTACTACTCTCATCTGGTTTTAAACACTTGGAGATTGATTATCACTTTGTTTGTGACAAAGTTATCATAAAGGAATTATGTGTGCAGTGCACATTAATAGATGAATAAATTATTGATCTTCACATAAAGTTGCTATCAAAAGATTAGTTTATTGCTCTAAGACACAAGTTGATCATTGTTGCATTCCACAATCAACTTATAGGACGGTTATAAGGATTATCATTTGTTTGAAATTCAAAGTGTAATAGATATATACTAATACTCTTCTAGCTGACTTTGGTAATCCTTAACCTAGTAAGATCTTATCTATTTGTTGTAACTAACTCGCTAATGTACTTTATAAATAATTGATACATTAATAAGAGAACCATGAAAGTCATTATTCTTAAACATTGTTTCTTCCTTTGAAACTACAGATTTGGAATACATCTTTTATTAAATTTATGCCTTAGTTCTTAAGCTTGACATCTTCACTTACCTCAAACTTCACGCATACCATAGGGTGCCATAGTATCCTTTTAGAGGATATGTCGGGGATCTATTTTCCCATACTTGTTTTGTAACCGGTGTACTCCTTTTCCCTTTATATAAAAAATGGAAATCCAAAAAACTATGGTAAAAAGCATAAATCAAAACATTGAAGTGATGATTATACCTGCTCCCAACATTCATTGACAATAGTTTTAATGATTTCAAGCTCTTATTATTAGAGTTGGCAAATTTAGTTGATTCAAAATGAATGAGTTAAAATCGATTTGATTAAATTTTAAGTTGAATTTGAGGAATTGACCTGAATGCTTTGATAAAAAAATATCGTTTAGTTTAACTTTTCTAAATGATGTCATATTGGTTTTTAAATTTAAGAAATTCAGTATTAAAATGACATTGTTTTGGAAAGTAAAATTAAAATAACAATTTGAGTGACCGAAGTGAATTCAAGTAATCTAAGTTTGACTCAATGTCAAACATATTTATTATGATTACACTTATTCTATCAATTTTCTTCAAATATTATTATACTTATCCTACCAATTTCTTTATACATTTCTCTTTCATATTATTTTTATAAATTTACTTAACATAATTCTCTCAATCACTTCAAAGAAAGAGATTTGTAGCTAAGTATCAACAAAAATTTGTAACAACAATGAAAGTGTTGAAACTTCTTTAATAATTTCATAAGCTACAGATCCAAATAAGAAATGACCTCTCTGCTTTCAAGATAAAAAACTTATTCATACATTAGAGATCTGATAAAAAATAAATTACTTGACTTTAAGATAAACATTTAACACATATGTTCCAAGTCCAAAATAGAAATAAAGTCTTTAATCTTAAATTAAAATTTAAAGGCTTATGAGTCTTAAATTCGTGAAAGGCTTTTAACTCCGTAAATGATGTTTATATATATATTAAATATCATATTCATAATCACTTTTTCAACTCACAATCTTCACTGAACAAAACCTTTTAAATGCGTCAATTATATAACTAAATGCTTTAATTATTTAATTTTATTTTTTCAGCATTCAAAGAAATGGTTTCTTTACTTTCTCTTTTCTCTCCCCTCAACCTTCACTGAATCATGGCTTCTTGTTGTGATTTTTTCCCCTTGCTTTGATACTATCCATTCTCACATCTCTACCTATCTTCTCTACATTCACTGAATCTGCCTACACTTCTTCTTCTCGCCTTACCCATCCGGTCTGAACTTGGTTTTCTTTCTATTTTTGGAAGGCCACCTAAAACACACTAAAACTGAGCTCTAATAGTTTACTGTTAACAGTAACATGTCACTCACAGATGCACAACCACCCCTAGCCTCCCCCATGGTGATTGAGGAGTACCCTCCCTTGCTACCCTCTCATGTACCTCCACTAAACCATCCTACGCCCTAGTTGTCACCTCCTTCTTCACAAAACTTAGAGAAACCTACTTGGAGTCGAGTAGTTGGAGATTCAGATATGTTTGGAAGACTACATTTTGTAGCTAGCATTAAGGAAGGTCATGTATCTCCACCTGAGATGGTGTTGCAGCAAGGAGCTATCAAGTGGAAGTTGTCCTTAGTAAGGTACTTCTTGGACAAAAGGATGGCCTATCCTACGGTGTAACATTGGGCTAAAGTAAGTTGGAAAAAATTGGGAGTCCAAGCTACCTTGATAATAGAAGTTGAGCTCTTCATCTTTCGTTTTTCATCTAAAGAAATGGAGAACAAGGTAATGGAAATGGGCCCTTGGCACATACAAGGTAAACATACATTTTTACATAAGTTAAAAATGGGATTTAAGCTAGATAGATTTGAGATCAAAACTATACCAATATGGGTTAACATCCACAAAGTACCCTATGTGTTGGACCCCGAACTTTTCTTGGAGATTTGATCTATTAAATCAAATTAAATAAGGAATTGGTGGTGTTTAATATTGTATTTGGGTAATGGTAATTGGAGCATTTGCAATGATATTTTGAGGTTAATACATGAAATGGGTGTTTTGTGTATGATTGTGTATGACTTTTGTGATGGAGGTT
>JAOSBP010000206.1:11003541-11015062 GCA_027563825.1 Erythroxylum mucronatum
TGTTTGCTTTTGAACAAAGATGCATAATTTTGACTTTGTTTATTTGCATTAGTGAAAGGCAATTATGATGTGTGTTGTAAATTGGATCTTGCTAGCCTAAGTTGATAGATTATGTGCCCTTGGTTTCTGAAGGATGAATTGATTAAGTTTAATGGTTTGATATGTTGCTCGAAGGCGAGCAAAGGTTCGGTGTGGGGGAATTCATGACGACTTGTTTTAAAAGAAACCCAGTTTTTTCCTTGGACTTTTTTTTCGATAGCTAATGATAGTGTATCACCCTACTCTCGCAAGACACGTACCTGACATCCTCAGTGATGTCCAAGAACTTGCCCCGTGAGGGTGGCATGCTAGCACAATCAGTCGGTAAAATCTCATTACAATTTTTTTTCCAAAACAACACACATATGTGGAAATCAATAATCAAATTGGGCTCACTTTATTCATAAACTTTTTCAATTGTAGCAATACAATCATCAGAATTTTAATAGCCATTTGGGCCCATTACAAATACAAAATACTTGTAGTCATAATTTCATTACATTGCAAAATAATTTACAACATTTCCAATTGGTAAAGTTATTACAAAACAGAAATATTCGAATACACAAGTTACAATAATTGCAGAAGACTCAATTTGATACAAAATAAAGAAAATACAAATGCAGACGCGAACTAATCCCTGATTTCTACCTCTTACTTGAATGTAGTAGGTATACTCCCATTTGCCTAACGAGATACTCTTCTGAGCCTGAAAAATAATTACAAATTTTGGGTGAGTTTTGCGAACTCAGTGAATGACCATCCTCGATGACCCACTCAATCACATAGCACATATAATTCATATAAATCACATTTATTGAATCGTATTTCACATACAAAAATCAGTCAAATTATTTAAATCATACACATCAAATGCATATATGATGCTTATGAGACTCGCTTTCAATTTGTTATTGTTGTGACCGAGTGCCTATAACTATCTCGTATCCATTATGGATATCGGGCTCATTAATAACTGTCCCGTATCTGTTGGGGATACTGGGCTCATTTTACATAGTGAGCCTTTGGCTCTTAATCACTTTCTAAGCTCTAAGTTCTTTTTCACATTTTGAGCTTTAAGCTCTTTTTCGGTGGCTACTCCGGTGACAACTACCTTTATCTTTTAAGCATTCATGTAATGAAATGCATCAATCACATATTTTCAACCAGTCACATGATCTCATTTACACATTCTCATCGGACCTTAGTCCGGCATTCAGAGATCACATTTAAAAGCACTTATTTCATCATGTTCACATACAAGTAGCACTTCAATATCCCATTCATATATCACAATCATCGGACCTTCATTGTCTGAAATTCAATAATCAAATCACATTCATAATCATTCAATACATAATATAAACAAACAAGCAATAAAGTAAGACCATCTAGGTCTACTCACAGTATGCTCCATATTAGCATTAGCTTCTATGATCTGGAAACGTTTGGATGCGGACGTTCTATCCTGTATCATCATTATACAAAACACATATTGCACACATATTATTAATTGCACAATCACATAAACATTCAGTTTTACACATATGTATTTGTGTAATGTATAATGCATGCTTAATGACAATCCCGGGTATATTTTCTAAATTCACATTTTATGCTCATTCCCATTTCATAATTCATATATGTCTAATTGAACTTAGATTTACACTTCATTTGTACATGATTATTCTAAGTTCACCATCCAATCTTTATCCTTTATATGTGTCTAGCTTATTCTTAAGCTTACACCTAAAGAACACTTAGTTCTTATAATGTCATTTTCCAATTTCTTCATTTCTTTTCTAACATTATATGCTCTCATAATACTAAATTCTCATTCACATTTACTTAATACATATTACTCAACTCCTTTGGATCATAACTATAATCATATACACATCTTCATTCTCACTACACTCATATCTTTGGTACTTTGATATCATCCATTTATTCATTAAGTTATAACCCCAATTATCACTTCAAACATATCACACATTAGTCACATAATCAAGGCATCACTCTAGGTTCATTCCAAGTAAGCCTTAATTAGGACCACTTGACCCGTGAATGTCCGTTAGGTGGACATCCATGTTTGTTAAACGGGCCTTTACCAGTCTCTTAGAGAAACTTGCAATTTTGACTCTCTAGACATCAAAATCTCTTCTCGGGGTCTTCACAGAAGTTGTAGATCTTGAAGTCCTCTTTCTAACCATATCTAAATAACCTCAATCAAAACTCTACAGAAAAAGTTATGCCTCTTGTCCCAAACTATGTCCAAGTGCATTCAAATTTTCCAAATTCTAACTCTTTACCTACTACATTCACTACCTTAAGCTTATCTATCATTTCTAATTCAATTTCTCCTCATTTTCCCATCATTCTAACTCCATTTCAACTCAATATCATCCATAAACAAATTATAGTCCAGGATTGATCATGAACACTAATAACATAACATACATATATATATACACATTCTTCATCAACTTTCTACACTCAGTACTCAATTTCAAGTGAAAATTAGAAACTCTTAAAGACAGAATTTGAATTCGATGTCTCCATGAAAAATGTATCCATATGTCTTTAATTTAATCCAAATCAAAGATCATCTAATTTAGATAGCTACAGAACATGTTATGGCTAAATTACAGAAGCATATCCAGTGGAATTGTTACAGTTAACATACTCCAGCCACTTTAAACACCATTATCTTTTATCTCTAAACTTTAATCCTAGTTCTTCTCTTTCCAAGACACTATACTTGCCTTTTCTTTAACTTCCATACCAAATCCAGTCCATCCCTAGAACAACCAATGATCCACGTTTTTATCCATCAAATTTTCTACACTTCATTCTAACTCTAAAACATCTCTATATCAATTTATGAATCATTAATCATCATCCATATAAAAGCAAGACATGAATCTACCACATTCCTTATTCACATTTTTAGCATGTACCCATCCTTATTTCATGACCATTTTACCTCTAACTATCATCAAATATGCTTCTATTAAGACAACCTATGAGAAACAAAGTTTAACTTACATGTTTAGCTCCAAAGCTCCTTCAAATCACCAAGAAACCCTACCTCCACATACACGATCTTCACCTTTTTGAGGTGGAATAGGTTGTGTCTTTTAGCAACAAGAAGAGGGAGGCAATGAATCTTGAAGAAGCAAGGTGAAAGAGATGAACAAAAGTCAACATGATGAGGGAGAGAGTGAATGTCGTGGGTGAGGGAGAGGAATGGAGAAGATAAAGAAATGAAGAAGTTGAGCAAAATGGAGTGTGTGTCATTTTTGGCAAGTGAAAAACCAAAATATGGTCTTTCACTTAATAAAAACGTGACTTAACAAGTGATGTGGCAAGTGACACTTGTCATTTGCCACATGTCACTCTCTCATGGTACCTTCTTGATCTTTTAATAAGCTAGTCCATTTGCCTCCAATTTTCAACCCATTTTTCAACCAATTTTCAATGATACTTGCCATTAAATCCCAATGTCATATATAAAAATTTCCATTGCAATTTGACTCTTATTTTTACTACTATTCATCAATTATTCTGCCACTTGGTATTTTTCTTAGTCCAAAAATACCCTTAATTTTAGTAAATTCTCAAATTTCACCAAAAATTATGAGTTAATAAGTATACTCTCTAAATCAATATTTTAACACGTATAATTCACAATTCCAAATATAATCACATTTATAGGTCAGGTATATCTGGAATATGTCAATGAATGCATGCACAATCATTTTAATATGTGCAAAAATTTAAATTCACGTGCGTGTATGCTAACATTATGCATAAGCAATGAAATGCATTTTTCTTAATCTCTCTTAGATCTCACATGTACCAAATTTTAGGGTTCTAATCCTTAGTATAGGAACGGGATGTTACACTTTGTTTGTATTTCCAAAAATTTTGATGCTATGCAAAATGAAAACCTTTACTATTGACAAGTATGAAGCTAAACTATCTAGAATGCAATCTAAAAAGGCTCTTAACCCCACTTAACAGCAAAATGACAGAAGTTAACCTAAAGAACCAATTTCTTGGCTCCCTGACAATAGCGCCATTTGATTCTAACGTAGTCGTAAAGCCCTTGGAGGTTAAATCAAAATAATCCAAGGATTGCATTATAGGGTGCAACCTCGGGTTGTTCACTTAATCGAAACCTAAAATGAATGGACCTAAGTTAACCTATACGCCATGCTATGCAAGCTAATTGGGAAAAAGGGGGTTTTGATTTTTGAAATCATTAATTGAGCATAATTGAAGTGCAAAATGTATTTTTGGATTTTCGGGATATAGAAAAACGGAAAGATGAAAAAACAAGTGATTAAACAGTGACAAAATCCTCTTAAAAATGAGCTTTGGCTATCATAGTTCCAAATTGATTTTAGCGGGAGTAGAAATCATTAAGCTTCAAAATGGTAAACCTTAAAGTGCTCTTTAATTCCAGGATCTTACTCAATAGGACTCCATTTTTTAAGATCCTGCTAAGTGCTCTTAGTGTGTGTAGTAGGATCAACTAATGCAATAGGTCAAATGAAATCCACAATCAACTCAATATTAAAACTATAATGAATATCCAACATTTGATTAAAACTATAATCAAGTAACTCAAATACAAATTACAAATCCCAGACCTAGGAATTTATAAACTCATAACTGAACCATGAATTAAACTACTTCCCTTTTAAGCTCATTGAACTCTAGCCATTGCTACATCTTCAAGATGAAAAGAAACGCCTAGCCACGCATTGCACCCAAAAGCTTCACAACTGGGAATGAATCTGAGTTACCCATCGTGGAGGTTTGACAGTGGAAAAATGGAGGAGATTAGGGTTAGATGAGAGAATGATAAGAGAGAGCGAGATGGAGATTGTCTTCTGAGTCCTTCTATAACTTATCCCAAAATAGGGTTTTCTAAATGGGTATTCAGGTCGGTTTTCACGAATGGGTAAGTGAATTTTTCAAAAATGGTTCAAGTTTGGGTTGCTGATTTGAAGGTTTCACCGCGGTGAAGGAGTGACTTTGCCACGGCAAACTTTTCTCAAGAGCTCTTTGGTAATATTCCGTGGTTTTGTCGCGGCGAAACATTTTCTTTGCCACAGAGAAATCTGCCAGTGTTGATGCTATTGACCTTGTATGCTACAATTTTTTGGTCTTCACTCTTTGCTCTACTTCTTGAGTGTCCTGCAATGAAAAGCAATAGTTTGCAATATCAATTGTCCTAGAAACCAAGTGAGCGCAATTACTAACTAATTATGACAATTTTACCCTCAAACTACATTGATTCAAAACAAGCACTCTTAAGCTAAATTAAGCACAATATCCAACACAAAGAGCCAAAAAGTATAACAAAAACCATGAAAATATCACTAAATAATATAGAAAACTTGGGTTCAATCAAAATCATTCTTCCTTTTTGACTATTCACCAAGTATAAAGTAAGGCTTCTTCTACAATGTTAGAATGCGTCTTCTATGAAGTGAATCACACGTTAATACAATACTCGATAACGATATATAGATGCACAAGAAGGGGGATTGAATTGTGGTAAACTTTTTCGTTAACCCTTTTTTTTTAAAAAAACTTCTTTCAATTAACCAGAACTTATTCGTTTCTAAGGAATTTTCTAAAACTAGTATGAAATAGTAATATTGAAAATCACAATCTAGAGAGAGAGAGAGAGTTGAGAGATTTTGACACAGTAATTTTTATACTGGTTCACCCCAAACAATGGGCTACGTCCAGTCCTCAGATGCCTATCTGAAATTTCACTATCTCTCAAAGCTTTTTAAAAGTATTCTTTCTCTGAGTCTCTTCAGGTCTCTATACAATCAGTATTCTTTTACTCTTAGCCTCTTCAGGCTATCTGTATCACTAAAAATGTTTTGAGATTTTTTTACACTAAGGCAATGGTTCTCAAATTTTTCACACAGAAATTTCTCGCAATAATTGTTAAGCTCTTGTAATGGTTTCTCTCTTTTCAGTCTTCGACTTCGACTCCTATTTATAGTCTTTGTCTTCAACTGCTTCTTGATAACTGCTTCTTGATTCTTTAAAGAAACAGTTATTCAGTTGAGTTCTGTAACTAACTCAAACTGATGCTTCTGTCTGCTTTCTTACGTCTGCTTTCTAGCGTCTGCTTTCTTGCGTCTACTTTCTAGCGTATGCTTTCTTGTTGGCTTCCGTCTGCTTTTCAAATAGCTTCCGTCTGCTTTTCTTACGTCTACTTTTCTACTTGGCTTCCGTCTTCTTTTCAAATAGCTTCCATCTGCTTTTGCTTCCTAGCTTCCTTGCGTCTGTTTTTCAAGTTTATCTTTCGTCTGCTTTTCATTCGTCTGCTTTTTGTTTGTCATCAAAATTATTAATCGTAAAGTCATTTTGACTTAACATTATATGCCTTCTTATTTTTGGTGATTTCTTTCTCTTAGATGGAGAACTTTTATCTTGATCTTCTTTTTCGTTATACAAGTAATCTTTATCAACATCATGTTCCTCATTTGTACTATTCGATGGAGATTTAGTTAATGGATGTGTATGCACACCATGTAACATCCCGTTCCCATACTAGGGGTTAGAACCCTGGATTTATGAAATTGAGAAAATAGTAATGAGAGTTTAGGAAAGTGCATTTCATGCTCATACATAATGTTAACATACACATATGTGAAATTGATTATTGCACAAATTAAAATGAAATGTTCATGCACTCATTTGACATTTCCGGTTATAAATGATTGTTTTAATGTGAATATGATGTGAATTATGGTTTTGTGTCTTAAAAATTGAGTGGGAATATATAAGTAGTGAATTAGAATTTCTGGTGAAAATTTGGAACTTTTCTAGAATTTAAGGGTATTTTGGACTAGGAAAAATGCCAAGTGGCAGAACAATTGATGAATAGTAGTAGAAATAAGTGTCGAATGGCAATGGAAATTTTTATAAATGACTTTGGGATTTAATGACTTATGTCATTAAAAAATTGGAGACAATTAGAGTAAAAATTGGAGACAAAATAGACTAGTTATAAAAGTGGACCAAATGAACCATGGCATGTCACTTGCCACACCACATGTATAAGCCACAAATTTGTTAAATGAAAGACCATATTTTGGGTCTTTCATTTAACCACTCACGACATATGCCACATTTCTTCATCTTCTTCACTTTTTTCCTTCATTTGCTCTCTCTCCATCTTCGATACTCTCTTCTCCAAAGCCTTAAAGTTGAACTTTGCCTTCGTCCATCACTATCCATTTAAATACCTTGCTATCTTCTTCTTATTTCTAAAGAAACCTAACCTACTCCACCTCCATTTGTGATGATCCTGTGATGCTTGGGAGGAGCTAGGGCAAGTGTTGTTTTTTAAGAATTTGAAGTGAAACCAAGTAAGTTATGCTTTACATGTTATGGGTATTGTTAAAATGAAACTAGAATGATGAGAAATGTGGGATTAATGACTTGATTTTGTGTCCTGAATGTGTGTGACGTGGATGGTGTAAAATCTATGTAAATGTCTTGTTTTTGTAATTGTGAATGATCATTAATGACCCATGATTTGTTATAGAGATGTTTTGGAAGTTGGATGATCCATATAATGGTGTTAGGATAAGTGGAGATGCTCTGGAGAGTGTAGTTAGTGATTCAAAACTTTTGGTGATGTGAGGAAGACCCTGTAGAAACATCTTCTTATGCACTGTAGACTGAAACATCTTCTTATGTACTGTAGACTAAATCATCTACCCTATCGTCTGGTCCAATTTTGACCCTCAAGATGACAGACTCTATCTTCAAGGTCTTCACAAAAGTTGTATATCTCAAAGTTCTCTTTGAAATAGTCCTAAGAAGATCTTAATCTAACATCTCTAGTGGAAGTTATGCTAATTGTCCCAAGATAGGTACAATATGATTGAGGGAAAAAATTATGTTTGATTCTTTTAGCCACAACTTCACCATACGACCTCCAAATGAAGTGATTCTTGAACCAATAGATTCCTAACACATTTTTTATATCTCCATAAAAGTTGGTAATATTATGAATTGATTTGAAAAAAATTTTGATTGAAGGAAAGTGAGGGAATTTGTTGGAATAGCATAAGTTGGCATGATTTCACTGCACATACTTTGGTATTTTGAATATATCTGGATCTATAGGGTTCCAAATGAGATGATTTTTAGTGTCGAGTAAACTAGAGACATAGGCTTACAAATAATATGTAGAAGTCGAATTGTAACTCAGTCTTTAAGATATTAAATTTTGGGATGGAAGTTGTGCATAGTATGTTGTTTTATAATAAGAACAGTCTGAAAATATTTGGGGTGCAACTTTCGAATTTCTAAACCAAATTGAATGATTTTGGTGTCATAAGAAACTTAAGAGATGGGTGAGCAATTTTCTATAAGAGAGTATGACCAAAATACATCATTTTCACTTTCTGATTGAATATGAACAGTAGACCCGAAAGTGTGTCTTGGAAAAATATGAAAATAAGCCAATGAGAAATGAATTGAGATTTTAGTGAGGTATAAACCTAAGTATAAATTATACTTAGGTGAGTTTTGTTATGGGATTGAATTTGCAAGGAAACTAATGGATAAATACTCGGGATTGTCATAAACATGCATTGTACATATTTCATTACATACATATGTGTTGTTAAACATTTATACTTGTACAAATTGTGATATATGTGTGTGTTATTTGATATAGAGGAGCAACTGGAACGTAAACTTCCAAACGTTTCTGGAACTTCCAAGCATTATCTTCGGGAGCATCGTGTGAGTAACCTAGACGGTTTCTCTCAATTATTGTTTGCTTAAATTGTGTTTTGAATGATAGATGAATGTGTTTTGATTGTTGGATTCTAAACAATGAAGGTCCAATGACTATGATTTGTGGATGAGATATTGAAGTGCTACTTGTATGTGAATGTGATGAACTATGTGCTTCATAATATGATTGATTGTGAAAAATGCATTCCATACATGAATGCACAATTAGATAATGGCAGTTGTGACCAGAGTAGCCATCGAAAAAGAGCATAAAGCTCAGATTATGAAAAAGAGCCTTGAACTTAGAAAGTGATTAAGAGCCTAAGGCTCACTATGTAAAATGAGCCCTGTATCCGATCCCCATCGGATAAGGGACAATTATCAATGAGCCCGGTATCCAAAATAGATACGGGACGGTTTAGGCACTCGGTCACAACAACGTAACAAAAAAAAAGTCTCATGAGCATTTCATATGCATTTTGTTAAGTATGTTTGATTGATTGAAATGCAAAATTTCCTATGCTTAAGTGAAAATGTGATACGTAATCAATTATGCGAAAATGTGAATATATGTTATATGAAATGATGTGTTGCATGAATTGAGTGAACCATCGATGATGGTTACCTCATTGAGTTCGCAAAACTTACCAAAATTGCAACGTTGAATTTTCAGAAACGAGAGACAACTTTAGCTACTGAGAGACTCTACCAACAATGCAGACTGGTGATTTGGGAATAGAAGTCATAGCTCAAAGGTCGGTCAGCTGAGTTTTGGACAGATTAGATGGATTTTGTGTATTTCCTCTTTCCTGTAGTACTTTTGTATTAGGTTTTGATGATGTATTTGTAAGGAGTGTTGAAAGACACATTGTAGACCTTCGGGTTTTTATGAAATGAAATGAGAAAATTTTGGGTTTTTAAATATTGTGAATTTCTAAATGATGTTTGTAAGAGAATAAGATATATGATGCCATGCTAAGTGAATGTAGTGATTGATCGTAGCACACCATTATCGTAGGATATGTACTGGAATACCTTAAGAGTGTTTCGGTATGTACCCTACAATAAGGGGGCGCTATAGACAATGGACTAAAGGTGTTTAGTATTTGAGATATATGATACTTATTAAGTATTAAAGATATTCATTATTTTATGTATGAGCTGATATTTTAGTTCAAGCTTATATGGATATTATGTTTAGAAGTAAATCCTAATTAAGGTCTATTTTTCTTATAACAATATTATTTTAAGATTGGAAAGGTTCCAATATAATAATGGCTGCTAAGTAAGCCATAATAAAATTTTCATTTAGTGGAAATTATTAACTGGATCAATAAGTTCTTTTAATGAACTTAATATAGTTACTTGCATTGTTCAAGATAGGTATGTATTATGGAACATTAGAATCACTAGGTATGTAATAGGAGCTAACTCTCGTCAAAATCCAAGGATCTATTTAGGCAATTGTTCTTAATTATGATGATAACTAAGATGAAAGTTGTAAGATTTAAATAAGTTCTCACTGTAGAGAATCTTGTAGAATTATCTCATTAAGTCACTATCCCAGTAGCAGCATGGTTGTCATATGGTGATATGGTATAAGAAACTTAAACGATTGACTTAATGCAAGCGGAGATTGTTGGTTTATGCTATAAAGCCAATTGGTTGGTTATAGTTTAGTGGCAAAATAATTTAAAGGAGTTTTTTAATCTTGTACATATTTAGATGTATAAGATAAAATCTATGTGCTAGTTATACATTGCAAATAAATTTATGATAAGATTATAATTATGAGATTTGCATTTATGTATTATTCCTAAATTATTCCTAATCATTGTTCTATTAAGATTGGACGTTAATATAACACAAAAGGACTAGCTTATATTATGTTTTTTCTTATAAAGGAAGTAGCCGATCTCAGAGATACTTAAACAAACATGTAGGTTCTTGTTAGAGAATAAGTTCACTAAATTGACCCCATACGAGAACTTCATTTGAAACATTACTTGTATATCTATGAAAATTTTCATTGTAATAATTGTATAAGTGATTCATTGACTTGAGGTGTCCAAGGTTATCTTATATAGAAATTGTTATGTTTGATACTACTTATTACCTGTTTTTATTAGTATTGAGTTGGAAAATCCTTGGCTAAAATGGAATGATATTTTGTAAATAGTTTACAAATGCCATTAATTGAATCAATAGATAATGGTGAAAATTAATATAATTAGACTCAAAATAGAGTAGACATTGTATGATAAAATGATTAAATTATATCGAAAAAGCATATACAGAAAAGTTAGTCAAAACCACTTTAACAATGTATGATTAAATTTTCTCAACTCATTTTATGGTTCCCGTTAAAGACCAGATATTTATACGATTACAGTGGTTGAGATGAGCCTGCTTTGGAAATAGTTTGAGGGATACAATAAGGATACGATCAAGCTTTGAAATAAGGTACGAATTATGATTCTTGAATTATTATGATCTATGTGTTAATCATTTTATAGAATTTAAGTGACACTACAAGAAAACAAGCATTCTGCGACGTCTGAAAAACGTCACAGAATGTCCAACAAACGTCGCAGAATGTATTCTGCGACGTTTTTAAAAACGTCGCAATAGACGTCGTGAAATGTATGTAGGTAAAAACTTTCTGCGACGTCTTATGTCAAACGTCACA
>JAOSBP010000206.1:11032384-11044790 GCA_027563825.1 Erythroxylum mucronatum
TAACACACCCCCTCAAGTGAAAGCCCTTTGGACTTGAAACTTGCACAGGCCCACTCTACCTTGTGCTGAATAATAGGTGGGTGGTAGGATTTGAACTCACGACCACTTAGTCATAAAGGCTCTGATACCATGTTAAATGACCGTTTCACCACAATACTATGTTAAGTGACCATTTCACCACAATAACTTAAGCTGTTGTGTGAGGCCAACTTAATTGATTTTATATATTCATTAACAGAAACATATACTTAAAAGTTTTAATGATTTCAGATCGTGAAAATGTAGGTGAGATGTCTTCAATACCAGCGCATGTATCTTTTTACTCTCTAAACATTTGTAAAAAGATAATGAACTTGTCTTCAAGGTGTACAATCTCTTTCCACGGGTGTCATGACGACAGGGCATAATTTTGGAAAAGAAGCTCTCGCACGCAGTAACTCTCACAAATATTGGGTTAATCCTATACTTATGGATGATGATACATAAAGAATAAAATTGAATTTAATCATCTATAATTTTATTTTAAAAATTAAAAATATCAAAGAAAGTAATATGCATTTTCGTGCTGACAAATATATCCGTTTTCAAAGAAATGATTGCTGTTTTCACACGGTGATGATCACATTAATTAAACTTCCTTATATGTGTTTTTCATGAAGATGGGTTCTTGATATTGACAAGAAACGGACATTACCAACCTTTGCAAAGTTCAGCTTCTTTTTTTTTTTTTTTTGGTGAGAAGGAAATAAGACAGAAGCCTAAGGCCTGAAAAACGCTACACCAGAAGCATCATTCGCCAGGAGTGGACAAAGGCCTGGATCAGGAGTGTCCCAAATAGACCAATGCCAGTGATGAGTGGCTCCCTTTCTTGCAAGGAAATCGGCACACTGGTTACTCTCACGAAGGGTATGAACAAGAGAACAGTCCCAGTTGCGCTGCATCAAATTCCGGATATTCGCAATGACGTTCAAATAAGGATGACAATAAGTACAAGAACCCAAGACCAGATTAATGGCTTCGCTTAAGTCCAATTCAACAACTATAAAGTTCAGTTTGGTCATCCTGATTTTATGTTCATTTCAATAACCAATAATTGTTTTTATAGTCAAAAAGCATTAACATAAAACCCCTAGTTACATGTTACCGTACCAAATTAGGTCTCTGATCGACTGATACTGTTGTGAAAAACAAGCAAGGACCACATGTAGCCACGAGAACAATAAGTGTTCAGAAAAGTCAAAAACATTTAAGGATTCACGCGCGAGCTAGCGATGCTAAAGCTGGCCTTTGTTGAACATAAACAATTTCCCTTTGCCTATAATAACTCTACAGGATCCACAGATGCTCAGCCTATATATAATCTCCATGATCAGACCAGTTATCGTTAAAGCTAGCTTATGTACGCTTTTATTTATATCTCTAAGAAGCTATAGCAAACTCCTATAATATCCTCAGACATCATTCACTGGTCCACAACAATAACATCTTCAAAAGATATTCAAGTTAAACCAAGGTTATAAAGAACTAGTTACCTTCTTATTTGATTCTCTACTACATATCCTTTCTGTCTATTTCTTTAATTGGCAATTTGGCATAAATATTAACGGTCCACTTTCATCGTTTAATACCTTGCCTTTTAAGCACTATCTTGCTGCTCCTAGTTTCCTTTCTTTCTTGAAATTCTCTCTTTTCCTCTCTTATATCTCTCTCCCCCGAGCAACTCTCCCTTCTTCAAAGAGAGAGCATGCCTGAATGTCCAGAGAAAGGTATGAAGTTTAGAACTTTGTTGGTTTTCCGCTCTCATTCATAATGCAAGAAGTTTTTCTCTACTTTCTATGTTTAGTATAAGTGATCAATTCTAGCTACTTTGTATATGTCATTCCATCTGGGTAAGTGGGAGCAGGATTTATAATTCTTTTCCTAGCTAGTTAACTAAGGAGTCCTTTATAACTGTATCTCGACAATCTGAACTTATTTCAAAACTTAATCGATCAATGCTTTTCTCCTAAGTGTTTATGATTAGAGCTTCACTTTGACTTGTTTATAGGGAGAGATTTGATGAGATAGGCAAAAAGATCAAGAGAGAAGCGGATGCCTCTTCTCAAATGGGTCGAAGACACATGTTGGGTCCTCCTGGAACCCTAAATACAATTACTCCTTGTGCTGCCTGTAAGCTCTTGAGACGAAGGTGTGCACAGGAATGCCCTTTTTCTCCATATTTCTCTCCTCATGAGCCCCAGAAGTTTGCTTCTGTACACAAGGTTTTTGGAGCCAGCAACGTGTCAAAGATGCTAATGGTAAACCCTAGTTTCCTGCTCGTCTGTTTGTTGTCTTGTTATAAGTTGGTGACGGAGTTAATGATGATTAACTTTTCATTGAAAGTCACTGGTCTTGATGTCCAAGGTATATGATATATGAGCGGTGAATGTTTCAGGAGGTACCGGAGAGTCAAAGAGCTGATGCAGCTAATAGTCTTGTTTACGAGGCCAATGTAAGGCTGAGAGATCCAGTTTATGGGTGCATGGGTGCAATTTCAGCTTTGCAGCAGCAAATTCAAACTTTGCAAGCTGAGCTGAATGCACTGAGGTCTGAAATTCTGAAATTCAAATATAGGGAAGCAAGCTTGATTCCTTCTACTAATGTAACTTTGCTTTCTTCTGGTGCTGTTACGGTTGCTGCACCATCACCTGTCCCAAATCAGCCGCCGCCGCCGCCCCCTCTTTCTTGTACTACTACTACTTCTTCTTCTTCCATATATACCCAACCAATCACTGCAGCCGACTATAGCACCATTTCTACTGAAAATGTCTCCTTCTTTGGTTGACGAAACTACTTGACTAATTAGAAAACATTTATTTCTATAATGTGAATCATGTTGAACAATAAGGTGAGGAAGGGAAGAACAGATATTTTGGTTGCTTGGAGTGGTATAATTAGTAACAAGTTATTCTTCAATTCCTTGATTGAACTCCACACATGTCATTAGATACTACTGTTGGTTGATAAGTTTCTTTCGGCTCCATTTTTATATGGATTCCTTTCTTTTTCACTCCCTATTAGCATTGTCTTCTTATATAAAGAACTATACCGAGCAATTCGGTAAGAACATCTCAGTTGCATCTTCCATGCTTGCACCATCAAGAAATTTTATCATATGTCGTGAATACGACACTGTTATTCTATAATTCTTTTAAGTTCCATAGTACAAAATTAATTATAGGTATAAGGTCCAAGAATCACCAGTTTACTGATCCCTTAATCTCTTTCTAAGTGTGTTGGGAAATTAATAAATATGCATTGCACATATGCTAGCTGGGATGACTACCGACAATTTCCATACACATGTGAGTCTGTGCGACTTGAAGAATCTGAATGTTGCTTAGAGTGGGGGAGACAAAAGGTAGGGTTGTGATCATCCCAAACTACAGGTTAGAAACTTAGATTACCATCGATAGAGCACGTAATAGGAGCCAGATTTACATGTGTTACAGATATTTCTTTTGAGGAGAATTACTTCGCCTTTACTATTTTGTACTTTTGTTTCATGCCTTTTTTTTTTTTGAAAAATTGCTTTTTCTTTTTGAAAAATTCCAATCTATCATGTTAATAGATCAGTTCTTATATTTTTTTTATGGTCCAAGGCTGCCAAGTTTTTATTTTCTTCACGCATATACCTTTTTTTTCATATAGGTCAAATTATACTCTTTTTGGTACATGAACTTGTATATGGTTCGTTATTGTCATTAGACTTCTCCATTCAGAAGTGATGTCTGTACTTGCTGCGGCTTTCCTAGAAGATTAAAGGAGACGTGGTCTAAATAAGAGAATTGCGTCTGTTGACGATGCATCTTTAAAAGAGGAAGTACTTAGAAAGATTGCATTTTCACATTGGATGTCTTCAATGAAATGGAGAGAGTTTAGTCCTTAATAAGAAAGCCTAGAACAAAGAAGTTTTCTTATAAAAATTAAAAAGTGAGCAAAGAAGCTGCATATTTTTAGTAACATACATAGCTTAATCTAGCACGCAATCAACTTTAAATTACAGTTTTGTTTTTATTTCTGTGTTTGATATACATCAGAAAACATAAACTTGTTCCTTATATTATTTTCAGAACATCGGGTTTGGGGACTAGTTAACTAAACTCAAGTTTACTGGAGATTAAGTCGGGAAATTTAGTACGTCATTGTTTTGATATAATTATTATACATTTGGTTCAATTTACAAAATAATGTGTAATGTACTCGTAGTTGTTGGACGGTCTATGGTCTAGCCAACAACATTATCTGTCCAGCAAGACCATTCGGTTACCTTGGCGTGTGGATTTCAGTCTGCTTGTAAAAGGCTAATACAGTAACCTGAATTATTTAGACAAGCAAGCAAAGGTAGCTAGTTACCTGGAATTTCACTCATTTCATATCACTATCTTCCTTTTCCTATTTCATTTATCTTTTAGACAGACAACTTTCTGTACATTTTGAGATGGAGTATGTGTGTGCATTACATATATACATCAGTCACTCTCATCGTAGTCACTACAATCTCCCAAGATGTGATGAATCTGGTATCATGTCAAGGTTGCTTGTTATGGTGGCATCTTATCTTGTCCTTATACAACTCATCTTGATTCTTCTATGATAAAATGAACTAAAGCAAGATTAATCAATTCAGTATACCTGATTTCTTTAGTGCTTCAGCCAAAATCAGAAAGTCTTTTCGGGGAGACTCTAACGTAGTTCCCCTTGGCCTTTTCTTACTTCTCCAAGATTAGAACTTCCGCATAAGTACACGTTCGGCTACGTAATTAACGGAAGCAGGGCGAGATATAGCTTGTTTACACCCAAACCTTTGCGACATATTGAGGTATCATTACAGGTTTAAAATGTTCAGAATTGATAAATCCAATAGGCACGGCCTAGTTCTCCCTCGGATTACTTCTCAACATTTCCATGAAATATAATAACACAAGCTAGATGGAACATTTGGTAGAACATTAATGAATCTAAAAACTTTAGGATAACACTTGATGGCAAATTAATTATTACTAAGTGCAATATTTATAATTATATATTATACATTATATATCGATTACAATTAATTATATAATTACAAAAGTTTATAATAAGTAGATTTACAATGTAACAATATTCCTAAACGGTTGAAACCATTTTTCACTTACAAGATACCAAACGATTTTTCAAGTTTGTTCTCTCGACGTATCGTTCATGTCTTGTAATTAAAATGAATGATAAAATAAGTTTAGGAAAGAAACACAAGTTAATTACTTATAATTAGATGTTATAAGTAACTTATTGATCCTGGCCTCTGGTATTGTTTGACCAATGTCTAAGCATGCATGTAGGTATCTCTCTTCCCCTTCGATCTTCTTCTTTCTAACTTTTTTTTTTCCCTAGTCAAAGGGAGGCACATGCTCATTCTCAAATGTCGATATAAAAAAGAGAAAACTTGATTGCTTTACATGTTAGCTGTGTGCCTGCAGGAATCTTTCGTACAATTGCCGGGCAACACTCGACTACTATGCGTGTTGTATATCTTTTACTTATTAGAATAGGCTCCCCTTGGCAGCAACTAAGATCAGCCAGTTAGCTGTTATAAAAATGCTTCTAGGGAATGATGTTTGAGACTTCCTAAATGACCTTTCTACAAAGCCCAGATCACCTAAGAAAATCGAAAATAAAAAATATATGGTTTCGGCCTGCTTTCTATTACGTGTAGTTGATGACTTCATGAGCTTTAACTGTGTCAGAAGAGCAATAATATATTGGTTCCATAATTAAATTTTCGTTTGATTCTCGTCAGACTCTAATGATCACATAAAATATGAAGCCTTTGAGATTCCTTAGTGAGCCTAGCTGACGAACAACAAATTCCTTTCTAACCAGATAAGAGTTAACTACCCTTTTGAGCATTATATAATTATTCAAATTCCTTACTGATGCCTTTGAGAGATTCCTTAATGACCCTACCTTACGAACAATAAATTCCTTTCTCATGACGTACAGTTAAGTAAACCTTTCCACCATTGATAAATATTCAAAATATTCACGTATTCCTTTAAGGAATGTAATGTGAAATTGGCCCCCGTATTTGGCATAGCTGGTAAGGTTTACAACTGAGTGAGATCACCTCCATATGGAGAAACATTGATGAACACTGATTTAGTCCGCATATATACGAAGTAAAATTATCACCGACTACTGATGACGTTCTCTCTTATTGGACTTTTTCCTAATATTGATCCTTCACTGATCTTTGTGCGAAAGTTACTACTTGACTTTTGCGATAAAATGGAGATTTTCTCGATCGAGTGTTAGAACTTTAATGCTTAAATTAGTTATATGTTTAAAAAATTATTTGATTTGTGTTAAAAAATGCTTCCCTTTTTTTAAAATTGTGTTTCTTTTATATAGCGAATGTAATAAATATGGAAAACTAGAAAGCTCACACAAAAATTGACTTCTTTTAAAAGTTAAATGAATTTAACTTTCTTTCAGAAGAGTAGTTACAATATTACTACAAGCTATTGTGTTCGACATGCTTTGAGTTATCTACCAAGGAAAACCATTGCATAACCATAATACAACCAATTGGAGTCCTTTAGTTAATGGACTAAATAACCCTTTACAGGTCCAATAGTTGACATAAGCCCCCAGCTGGTTTATTTGTTGACATCTTCATAATTTCCTCCCCTGTTAATTATTGATAGGTGTCATCATATTGAGCCTCCATCTACGGGCTTGCTCCCGTTGCTTATCAAATGTGAAGTTTGGGCGTGGATCTGCTCTCTTACCATGTTTATGTAGAAATGGGTGAAGACATGATCTATGATGGGTTAGTTTGGCTAAGACCATTGCCCGATATGGTGTGGTTATTGGAAAATTAGGATGGAATCTAATGCCGATCGCAGCAAAATAATTATGACAGATTTTCATATTTTGATTTCTTAAAAATTAAAATCATTTTAATTTTATAAAATGATTAACAATTAAATCATAAAGCAATAATCTTAATTGGTACCTTATTTCGAAGTTGATCATATTATTGTTGTATCTCATGAATTATTTCTGAAATTGATTTATCTCAATCATTATAGTCGCACAAGTGTCCAACCTCTAACGATATCCACAAAATAGGTTAAGAGAACTCTATAGTTCTTACAAAAAGGGTTAAGTAAGAAGTATTAGCTTCATTAGAACTTAAGTTTATTGATAACAAGTTTTGGACATTTTAGTAATTTAATTGAAATTAAACTCTAATTTCAATTAAACTCTAATTACAATTACAGATAATTCTACTTAAATACTAATTATGCCCAAATAAGATCTAATATCTCATATTAATCTTTATTTATTAAATATCTCATATTTAATCATAAGGTTTCTCAAACTTTATAATCAAGTCTAACTTGATTAAAGTATCTTTGCTTTCTTCAACCCATTCTTTATGTGAGACTTATTAAGTTCCCAAATCTGTTGGCAATGATTATAAATTATAATTCTAAGATAAATTAAAACTCATTTAAATTTATCTTTAATTCTCCAATTAAACAATTATAATCATACATCAAGATTAGCATTTAGTAATATTTTATAACCACCCAAATATTTAGGGATGTCAAAGTGCTTTTAACTAACCTTTCCGTGCATGATTTTCATATAATGTATTCTTTTCATTATACAATGTTCTGATTATATATAGAGTATGAAATTAATATCTACTCTATTAGATATGCCTTGAAGTATTTTCGGTACTTCATCTGTTTTAGGGCTAGATGTGGATGAAAAACCCTAGCCGCACTCCTCTTATAATTCTTCCTCTTTCTAATAGTGAATTTGTGATTTGTCGTTGCCCGTAGACATAACCCTAATCAATTGGGGTGAACCATGTAAATCTATGTGCTATGCGATTGATTGTTTTGTTTTCCTTTCTTTTCTTTTATCTTGCTTTATTTTTCGTAACAAACTGGTATCAAAGCTTTTGGTTTTGTTTGAATCTATTAATCAAGCGTTGAGATGTCATCACATAGCATTAAGATCGATAAATTTATTAGGAAGAAAAACTTCAGTCTGTGTCACATCAAGATGCGTGCTTTATTGAAGCAACAGTCGATTTAGACACTGCTTTCAAGAAAGAAGCCAGAATCAATGGACGAATCCCTTTTTGGTGAATAAGAAGGGAAGGCGCACTTAACCATTTTGCTATATCTGGCAGATGAACTAATTTATGAAGTGGCAAATGAAAATATTGCAGTAGGTCTATGGATGAAGTTGGAAAGTCTATATATGATGAAATCCTTGACTAACAAGCTATTACTAAAGCAACATTCGTTTGGTCATCGTATGAAGGAAGGCATGCCTCTGAAACAACATTTGGAAGAATTAAACTATATTTTAATGGATCTTCAGAATAAGGATGTTAACATAGACGATGAAGATGCTGCCCTAATTTTGTTAGTCTCTTTGCCTCCATCATATGAAAATTTTGTGAATTCTTTTGTTGTTGGAAAACATACTATCACTTTACAAGAAGTCAACTCTAGTCTTTATACCCGAGAGCTTAGGTATAAGGCATCTAGAAATATTGGAGAAAGTTATGTAGTTGGATTGGTGGCTGTAAATTATGAAAAAAAAATTACGAGGATGTCTTAAGAAAGGACAAGAAAAGTGGAAAGGCAAAGGTAGGTCTAAGTCTAAGTCTAAATCTCAAGATTTGACTACAAACCACGAAACATTTGTAATTACTGTAAAGAACTAGGTCATTGGAAGAATGAATGTCTAAAGAAGAATAAAGCAAAAACTCAACATGTTGCTGTTGCTCAAGATGATTTTGCATCAAAAGAAAATATGGTTCTTTCAGTGACTGATCAATCAGATTCAAAGAATAATTGGGTTCTAGATTTAGGATGCTCTTATCATATGTTCCCACATCGAGATTAGTTCACAACCTATGAGGAAAAGGATGGTGGAAGCGTCTTAATAGGAAACCACACATTTTGCAAGGTACTAGGCATTAGTTCAATCAAGATTAGATTGCATGACTATACAATTAGAATTGTAGATGATGCTCGACATGTGCCATAATTGAAAAAGAACTTGATTTCTTTGGGAGTTTTGGACTCAAAAGGTTTCAAGTATAGCTGTGAATATGGAGTACTTTGAATTACCAAACGTACATTGGTAGTAATGAAGGGAGTCAAATATGGTAGCTTGTACATTTTGCAGGGAACACTAGTGACAGGTTTATCTGCAACAACTTCTCCTTCAGAGCAATCAGAATTAGATCAGATCAAGTTGTGACATATGCGATTGGGGCACATGCGTGAAAAGGGAATGACTATTTTATGCAAACAGGACCTACTTGGGGGAAACACAACATCTAATTTTAGGTTTGTGAGCACTGGTTTTTTGGGAAACAATGTCAAGTTCATTTTAAGAAGGTTGTCTATAGGATAAAGGCAACATTAGATTACATTCATGCTAATTATTAGGGTCCTTCTCTCATTTCATCTTTAGGTAGAGCAGGATATTTTTTATCCGTGTTTAATGCCTACTTTAGGATGATATGGGTATTCATATTGAAGCATAAAAGTGAGGTTTTCAAAACTTTGAAGCAATAAAAGATTCTAGTAGAGAATTAGACAAAGAAGAAGAAAAAGTCTTCGCACAAATAATGGCTTAGAGTTTTGTTTAGGTGAAGTTACAAATTCTGTAAGGATGAAGGCATTGCTAGACATTGTATATTTAGAGACACTCAATAGCAAAATGGAATAGCAGAAAGGATGAATAGAACATTGTTAGAGAGAGCTCAATGCATGCTCTTTAATGCTAGATTGATAAGAAAGTTTTAGGTTGAGGCTATTAACATTGCTCGTTACCTAGTGAATGCAAAACTGCTTTAGAGGTATGGTCTGGAAAACCCACTGATTATTATATTTTCAAAGTTTTCGGTTGTTCTGCTTTCTATCATGTTAGTGAAGGTAAACTAGAACTGAGGTCAAAGATAGGAATATTTATAGGTTATGGTGCTAGGGTAAAAGGTTACAAAATCTGGTCTCCATCTGAATGTAGAGTTATTATGAGTATAAATGTAATTTTTGATGAAAATTCTATGCTTCACCTGATTGTTGAGTCTATTGTTTCAGGAAAAGTAGATGGTGTTGATAAGCAGGTGGAGTTTGAAGCAACTCCAAGTAATAGCCATTCACAAAGTTCATCACCTACTAAACCGATTAAAGAACATTCGTATGTTGAATCAAAAATAGAGAATAAATAAGAATAAGAACCAGCTTATAGCATTGCTACTGATTGTTCTCGTAGGTAGATTAAGGCTCCTCAAAAATATGAAGACATGGTAGCTTATGCATTGCAAGTGGCAGAAGAAGTGGAGTCCTTAGAGCCCTACATATATCATGAAGCAATTACAGTTTTAGAATCAACTCAGTGGATTGAAGCTATAGGTGAGGGGATGGAATCTCTTCTTAAGAATCAGACTTGGGTGTTTGTTAAACTACCCAAGGGAAGAAAAGTAATTGGCTATAAACGGGTCTTCAAGAAAAAGGAAGGAATTTCAAGTACTGAAGGCACAAGATACAAAGCACGTCTAGTTGCTAAAGGGTATAGTCAAAAAGAAGGAGTTGATTATAATGAGATTTCTCTCCAGTTGTCAAACACACTTCGATTCGAGTGCTACTTGACTTGGTAGCATATCAGGACTTAAAGTTAGACCAACTTAATGTAAAAATAACTTTCTTAAACAGAGAGCTTGAAGAAGAAATTTTTATGAGTCAGCCAGAGGGCTTTGCCATTCAAGGAAAGGAAGATCATGTTTATAGGCTATAGAAATCTCTATATGGTGTGAAACAATCTCTAAGATAATGGTACACGCGATTTGATAATATTATGACAAATCATGGCTACAACAGAAGTCCATATGATTGTTTTGTGTATCACAACAAGCTCAATGATGATTCATACATTTGATTGGTATTGTATATAGATGATATACTCATTGAGTCTCAAAAAATGTCAGATATTTGGAAGCTAAAACAACTTCTTAGTGCAAAATTTGACATAAAATATTTCAATGCAGCTTAGAAAATTTTGGGAATGGAGATTAACAGGGATTGAAAGCAACAGAAGCTTTTCTAGTTCTTGTCACAAAAAAGCTATATTTAGAAAATTTCATCTAAATTTGGGATGAGTATAGCAAAGCTTTTAAATACTCCTTCAATGGAAAATATTCATCTCTCTATAGATTTTGCACCACAATCAGAAGTAGAGTTGGAATATATGGTTGGAGTACCATATGCTAGCATAGTGGGAAATCTGATATATTTTATGGTATTTGCTAGGCCCTATATTACACACTCGGTTAATGTTGTGAGTAGATATATGAGTCAACCTGGGAAAGAGCATTAGTAAGCAGTGAAGATTATATCCCGATATCTAAGTGGAACAACTAATGTTGGTCTCATATATAAAGGTGATACAAATTCCTTCATTGTTATTTATTGAGATTCTAATTATGCTGTAGATTTGGATAGTATAAGATATGTGACTGGCTATGTGTTTACATTGCATGGTTCTGTCATCAGTTAAAAAGCTACTTTACAGCCTTTAGTTGCCTTATCTACTACAGAAGCAGAATATATGACTTTGATAGAAGCAGCTAAAGAAGGCATTTGGTTGAAGGGTTTAGTCAATGATCTTAGGCTATATCAGGACCAAGTTATAGTGTTTTTGTGACAGTTTAAGTCCTATATGTTTAGCTAAAGATCAAGTGCATTATGATCAGACCAAGCACATTGATGTTAGATATCACTTCATCTATTCAGAAAAGAGAATCAAGGTGAAGAAGGTTGGAATTAAACACAATCCAACAAATATGTTCACCAAACCAACTCCTAAAAGTTAGTCAAGTCATTGCTTGGATTTGCTTAATGTTAATAGTTTCTGTTGGATCCTGATTTGTTTTAAATTTTACTTATTCTTTTATGTATTTATTTATTTATGTTTGTTTGTTGGTTTAATCATTATTATTTTTATTGGGTCACTAATTAGAAATTGGAGGGAAGGATTAAAGATTGAAATTAGAAGGAAGTGTTGGAGATTAAGTTAGCTTAAGTAGTTAGTAGAGCCATAAAAGACAAACAAGGGTAAAATGGGAAAGTCCCAGTAAATGAAGGGAAAAATGGGAGAATGACTAAACAAAAGGGCTTGAATTAATGAAGAGAAGGGAGAGTGTCGTTAGAAGCCAAAGAGGAGAAGAAAAGAGAGAAAACGTGAGAGACAGAAGAGAAGGAGAAGAAAAATCGAAAAAGCTAGGGAAAGAAGAGAAGAATCAAGCTTCTTAAGGTAAGTTCTTCATCTTTTCTTCTTGTTTATTGAA
>JAOSBP010000206.1:11044890-11057223 GCA_027563825.1 Erythroxylum mucronatum
TGCTTATGATTTTCCAAGTTTTATATTGCATTTCATACTTCAGGTCTTTTATAGGGGTAAAATTAGTGTTCTAACTTATGGGGAAAATCTATAATAATCTAGGTTGGATTAGACAAAGGTGTCTTTTAGCAAGTGGTAGCTAATCTTTTTTTAGGTTTCCATGGTGTATCGTCTTAGTTTGAAGTTTGCATCGTCTTAATTTGCATCGCCTTAGTTTATATCGTCTTAGTTTTGCAACGTCTTAGTTTAAAGTTTGCATCGTCTTAGTTTGCCTGTCATAGTTTGCATCGTCTTAGTTTGCATCATCTTAGTTTGAAGTTTGCATCGTCTTAGTTTTGGATCGTCTTAGTTTTCGATCATCTTAGTTTGCATCGTCTTATTTTGCATCGTCTTAGTTTGCATCGTATTAGTTTGCATCGTCTTAGTTTGCATCCTCTTAGTTTGGATCGTCTTAGTTTGCATCGTCTTATTTTGCATCGTCTTAGTTTGCATCGTCTTAGTTTGCATCGTCTTAGTTTGTATCGTCTTAGTTTTGGATCATCTTAGTTTGCATCATCTTAGTTTTGGATCATCTTAGTTTGTATCTTCTTAGTTTGTATCTTCTTAGTTTTGTGCATCTTCTTATGCACTGTTCATCTTATATCTCCTGTTCCATTTTTGATCCTTTTAGAAGCTGAATCTTGCTTCAAGTTCTTCACAAAAGTTGTAGATCTCAAAGTCCTATTTCGAACCGTCTAAACATGAAATCAATCCGACATTTATAGCAAAAGTTATGGCAATTGCGCCAAGACATGTACAATATGAGTAAGGATATAAACATGTTGGATTTTTTTGGCCATAACTTCTTTACCCAACCTCCAAATGAAGTAATTCTTGAGGCAATGGATTCCTAACACGTTTTTCTACTTTTACACACAAAAAATTGAAAGCCTTTGGTGTTGAATTTCAAAAGATTGATAAAAAGGAAATGAGGGTTCATTGAAATGACCCCATAAGGAAACCCGCTTACGCTTTTTGACTCCGAATAGGATAGTTGGGCTTCGAAAATGGGGCCCAATAGTTTCAACTAGTCCCAAGATGGTGCTGGAAACTGCAAATTTTGAGAAGTAATTTTTTGTATATGAGAGGAGATTTAATGCAAGGTGGAGATTTGTTAGATATGCCTTGAATCTTTGACTTATTATTCAGGGGTATTTTCGGTACTTTAGTATTTTATACTGGAGAAATATATAAACTTTATATGTTTTAGTGTTAGGTGTGGATGAAAAACCCTAGCCGCACTCCTCTTGTAATTCTTTCTCTTTCTGATAGTGAATTTGTGATTTGTCGTTGCTCGTGGACATAACCCTAATCAATTGGGGTAAACCACGTAAATTTGTGTACTATACAATTGATTGTCTTGTTTCCCTTTCTTTTCTTTTTTTCTTGCTTGATTTTTCATAGCATACTATATTTTGAGTTCAATCATATTAGTTCTCTACCATTAGCTATTGAATTGTTTTAAGGAGATCGGGGGAGAAATTGGACCAAATTCAAGTGAGCCCATATATAATCAAGGTATCATATTTCAACCCAAAACCTTAAGGCAATAGGTTATGAGTCTTATCTTTGTATGTTACTCACTTTGTCTTTATATCTCTTTCTAATGTGGGATTACTCCATTTGTGAATATCTAACATCTCCCCCCACAAATGGATCCATCTATATTGAGCTAACTTCCCTTTAACCTATAGCTCATGTAAAATCATTTGAGTCACTTTATGAATCACCCAATCATCTGACCCAAATCTATAAATCTCTATTCATCGGACTTTGTCAACCTAGCTCTAATAACAATGAAGGGTCTTAAGGGGGGCTAAGGAGAAATTAGATCGAATTTAAGTGAGCCTGTATATAATTAGGGCATTATTTCTTAACTCTAAACTTCAAGGAAATGGGTTATGAGTCCTATCTTTGTATATAACTCACTTTATCCTTATATATATTTCTGATGTGGGATTACTCCACTTGTGAATTTTCAAAAGTGTTAGAATAGAGTCATATGGTCCAGGCATACCCATAAGAAGTATGAATCTCAAATCCTAATTAGATATAGTAAAGACATCAGTATCATTTTTCAACGTAAGTTTGGAAAAAGCATGTGGCTCTCTCTAGACCTGATTATATTTAGACCTGCATATTGCATCTTAATATAGGGAAAAGATTATGGATGTTGTTTCAAAGAGGCTATTCTAGTTTTATTTTCATGCATTTTTCGTAATTTAAGATACTGCCTTTTAATTAGCTTTCAAATAGTTTTATCTCATAACTAAGTATTGTTATATGAATTTGATGAGATAATGTACTAATTAGTGAAATTATTATTTATAAAGTGTTATTTGTTCAAAAGGGACAATAATTTGTAATTTTATTTTGTACTTAATCTATTAAAACTCTTATTTATATTATTTATTCTATTTGAAAGTGAAGCTATGACGTAAATTTTAAGTTTTTGTGTTTTAAAAGATAGGCCTTATTTATTAATCTAGCAAGTTAAGTAGTAGTGAACAATCAAATATGTTCAATTGAGACCTTAACTATGAATAACTTTGAGGTCTAGAATAGTGATATAGAGTTAGCACTAGGTTTGGTGGATTTGAATATATCTTTAGTTAAGGATATATATGCCTATGACATTAGAGGGCACGATATAACAAAAGGTTCACTTCAAAAAATATGAAAGGTCAAATAGGTTGAATATCATACTTATGAGAAAGTATATTTCATCACTCTTTAAAGGTAAATTAATAACTAAAAACAATAACAAAGGATTCATGGTTGTTTTCAGGGAAAGGTTTATAAAGTGCTAGAAAGTTAAAATTGAACAACTTATGCATATATTAACTTCACTAAAGTATAATGGATCTGTAATATCCTGTTTTTATACTAAAGGTTAAAATCCTATCCGGTGCATATGAGATCAAAGAGAGATTTTAAAAAATGCATTTCTTGCTCATGCATATTGTCAACATATACACGTGTGAATTTGAATTTTTGCACACATTAAAATGATTGTACATGCATTCATTGACATTCCAGGTATAATTAAATTGTAATGTGATATTATTGAGAATTGGGGTTTAGTTGTGATGAAAATTAAATTGGGGTGTATATTTACAGATTTAAAATTTTTGATGAAATTTAGGAAATTTCTAGAAATTTTAAGGGTATATTGGACTAGGAAAAATGTCAAGCGGCAGAATAATTGATGAATAGTAGTGTCAGATGGCAGTAGAAATTTTAATATATGACATTAAGATTTAATGACTAATGTCATTAAAAACTAGAAGACAATTAGATTAGAAATTGGAGATCAAATGGACTAGTTATTATAGTGGACCAAATGTAACAATGGGAAAGTGTGTCACTTGCCACATCACTTATTGAATCACGTTTTTATAAAGTGAAAGACCATATTGGTCTTTCACTTGCTAAAAACAACACTTGCCTATATTTTCATCCTCTTCATTCTTTTATCTTCTCCATTCTTCTTCACTCACAATGCCTATATTCCTCCATGAAAGTTGATGATCGTGGAGATGAAAGAGTTAGGGTTTAATGGTGATTTTTGAAGATTTGGAAGCTAAACAAGTAAGTATAAGCGCTAACCCTTCTTGATTTGTTGAATGAAGTATATTTAGTGATGGTTAGAATTGAAAATGAAGTTGAATAATGTGTAGGAAGTTGTTGATGAATGATATAGGCAATTGTTCTCTTTTTGGGATTAATGATCAAAGATAGATCATAAATTGGTTTGTGAATGATATTGAGTTGACATGAAGTTGAAATTAAGTAGAAAAGATGGTTTATGTTCAAGATGGGTTATATGTGAAAGGTGGGAGGTTAAAATCTAAAAAAATAGGAAGACGAGTCAAGTTTTTGTGAAAGTTCACCATGGCCAATTCTTTGGTTCGCTATGGTGAAGCCCCCATGGTTCATCGCGGCCAACTCTATGGTTTGCCACGGTGAAGCTCCCATGGTTCGTCGCGGCCAACTCCATGGTTCGCCGCGGCCAATATTGAAAAAAATCAAAGTTCGCCGCGGCGAAGTTTTTCCTACACAACTTGAACATGCTTTGGTATTTTGGGCATAACTTTTTATGTATTTATGCACATGAGTGATTTTTGATTTGGAGCAAACTAGAGACATAGGGATACAAATTTTTTGAAGAAATCAGCCTAAATTCTGTCTCTAAGAATTTAAATGTTTGGATGGAAGTTGATCACAAAATGTTGTTTTAGTGTAAGAACAGCTCAAAAATGTTTCGAGTATAACTTTCAGATTACTGATCCAAATTGAATGATCTGGTGTCATTAGAAATTTAAGACAATGGGGAACATTTTTCTAGAAGAAAGTGTTATCAAATTACTTCATTTATCGGATCAAAATTATCATGAAAAATTGACCCAAAGGTCTGGAATTTTGGAGGTGATATTGGAAAGAATGAGAGTTTGGATATTGTATGATTATATAATGTTAGAACAACATTAGTGAATGAATTGTTGGTCTTAAAGTACCAAAGACATGTGGATAATGAAATCAATAGGTTCATATGATTGTAGTTGTGATTCAAAGAAAATAAGTAATGGGTATTAAATAAAAGTGAATGAGATTTGGTTACCGTGAGAGCTAATAATGCTAGAAATGAAATGACGAGTAATTGAATTATGAATTTTGTTTCTAATAGTTTTATTGAGGTGTAACCTAAGTATAAATTATACTTAGGTGTGTTTTGAAATGTGATTGATAATGTGACGAGAATAATGGAAAGATACCTGGGATTGTCATTGAGCATGCATTGTACATATTCCATATTTGTACATAATTGAATACTTATAATTGTGCAATTATTAATGTGTGTGCAACGTGTGTATTGCATAATTTTGGATGTGCAGGATAAACGTCCGCTTTTAGACGTTTCCATAATTGGAAGCAAATGTTAATCTGGAGCGTACTATGAGTAAACCTAGATGGTCTCATTTTAATGTTTGTTTTGTTTGAATTTTTGTATTAATTGACTACTAAATGATCAAATGAATGTGTCTTGATTGTTGTTTCCGGACAATGAAGGTCCGATGATTGTGATGTTTGATTTGGATATTGAAGTGCTACTTGTATGTGAATGAGATAAAATAAGTGTACATAATATGATTGTTAAATGCCAAACCACGGTCAGATGATAAATGTGTTTTGAATGTGCATTTGCATATGAATGAAAGTATGATTCTCAACTTTAATGTTGTATGCCGGACTAAGGTCCTATGATATGCGAATGTGGGTGAATGAGAAATATAAATGTAATTGATGTATTCCATTTCATGAATGCATGAAACATAATGGCAGTTGTGACCTGAGGAGCCATCGAAAAAAAGCTTAAAGCTCAAAGTGTGAAAAAGAGCCTCGAGCTCAAAAGTGATTAAGAGCCTAAGCCCTGTATCCCCATTGGATAAGGGGCAGTTAGTAATGAGCCCAGTATCCAATAGATACGGGACAGTTTAGGCACTCTGTCATAACAAAGTAACAAATAGAAAGTGGGTCTCATGTGCACTGCATATGCATAATATGAATGATTAAATTGTATTGAATGTGAATGTGAATTATGTATTATGTGACTGGGTAAGCCATCAATGATGGTCTCTCATTGAGTTCACAAAACTCACCCAAAATTTGCAAATATTTTTCAAGATCAGAAGAATATCCCGTTAGGCAAATGGGAGTATCCTTATAACATACAAGTAAGGGATAGAGGTCGGGATCAGTTCTGCATTATATTTCTTTAGTTTTTTTGTATTGAATTGTATATTCCACAACTTTTGCATCAATTTATGCATTCCGAAAGCTTTATAAAATTTGTATATGATTTATGTTGTAATGTAAAGACATTATGACTAAAGTGTTATGTATTTGTGAAAGGGCCCAAATGACTATTAAAAATTATGTTGATTGTATTGTTATGATTGAAAAAATTTACAAATAAAGTGGGCCCGAATTGATTATCGATTTCCACATATTATGTTTGTGGTTTCAAAAAAACAATTGTACAGAGTTTTGACTGATTTAGTGCTCTAGCATGCCACCCTCGCAGGGCATGGTCTCAGATATCACCCATAGATGTTAGGTACATGCCTTGTGGGAGTGGGGTGCTACATATGTGGTATTAGAGCCCAAATTTAATATCTTACATGGGCATCTTTCAAAATATGTGTTGAGTACGTGCATTTTAGACATGTTTTAACATGCAACAGCAACTGATCCCCAATTTGAATTGCATTCATATGAGTCACACGCATGAACATTTGTTGAGAGTTTGAGCGGATAAAAATAGTGAAGAGAATGATGGTCTGTCAGAATGTGAGAAAAAGAAAGTTTGTGGATATCTAGAAAGGATAAATGGTATATGGTTCGATATGAGAGATAGAGATTCATTACTTTGGTATTGGTGGATGTATTATTGAATATGACGTCAATATTGTATTTTGGTGATATGTCCTCGAATGTGATATAGTTGTGAATACACTATCATGGATTGTTTAAGGAAAATAGGGATATAAGTAGAATTGACAGGATTAAAGTATACAAGCATAATAGATTAAGAAAACAAAAATATATATTATGATCTTAAGAAGATGAATTTGGAATTGAACTAGTTATTGATTAATGTGACAAGAGCTATGATCCTCTGTAAGAATATATTGGTGGAAATTGAGATCGGAATTTCAGGATGATTATACATCTATAACTCCGAATGGATTGTGAATATATGTATGTAAGAAGAATAAATGACAATAGGAAAATGAGATAGAAATGAGGAAAGAGTAGAGGGGGAATGAAATAGTCATAAATGACTTTATAAGAGATAGTAAGGAGAAAGTTAGAAATTCATATATGAGAGGATTTTATGTATGAATGAGATAAATAAAAAGATGACGAATCAAATGAGAAGAATTGATGCACTCAATATGGTAGTTAACTCATTATGAAATGAGGTAGCCTCGGAAGATGTAAATTCAGGAAAATTGGAGTAAAATTTATGTTAGTATGTTTGATAATGAGAAGAGGAAAGTGAAAAAAAAGGTTTCTATCACGATCGTGTTGGGATACCCTAATCATGGGCAGGAACAAAGATAAAAATGTTGTTTGCAATCAATTGGGATTCAAGTATCATTAGCGAATGTTATTAATTGGTGAATTATCATAAATACATCTCTAGATAAGATGTAATGATTTTGATGGTATATACCAAGGTATTAGAGTAAATGAATTTGCTTAATGTCTTACTGAGCCTTATTATAAAGGATGTTATGATCATATAAGTTATGACATAAATTGATCTTATTGAGATATTATACAAAGTTGAAATTGATCTTCTAAGGGTACTAAGAATGGCTAATAAGTAATCATAGAAAATAGTTGATTGGTAAGGATTTCATGAGCAGATCGAGGATAGTATCAAGAAATCTTCTTCCAAAGAAGAATTTCATTAAGATAGGTTCAGTAAACCAGATGATTCAATTTAAGAATGATTAATGAAGGAACAATCAAAAATGAGTAATTAATGAGTCAAAAGTGAATATGAGTAATTAAGCGTGCATACATTTTATTGATGTAAAGTATCTAAATAAGTGATGGATTTTTGAATTTGAGGTGACATTAAGTATAAAAGATACAAATCAAGTTTGATGAATGTGTTACCAACACAGGAAATTGAGATATCAAATAAATTGAAATGTGTGGAGAAGTTAGTATAAATGAGCAGACATTAGAGTAAGTCAATGTGAAACCACAGGAAATCGAATGAATTGAGAAAATCATTCGAGAAAGGGAGTTAATTGGAAAATTGAGAACAACATGTGATAATACTACTTCATTGAGGAATTGGTTACGTAAGAAATTACGAGAACTAATCATAAGCATAAGGAGTTTTGGGTTATATCTGTTGGAGTTAACAATGGCCCGATAGTATTATGGTATTGAAGATTAAAGTGATACAAGCAAAATTGTATCAATTAGTGACTATGATCATAGATGGTATTTTAAATGTACTCGAATAGTAAAGAGAACATTTTGAATACTCGAGGGAAAAAACGTGTAAACCGTATGAGTGATGATTGTATAAAGAATTTTTGAGGAACTATAACCCCAATGTTAATTATGCCATTTGGATTTGGAGATTTCGCAGCATATATAATGAAGTTTCCCATTAGAGATTAAGATGGAATCTGTTACAACATTATAAAGTGATTTTGTGTACATAGAGACAATTAAAGCCTCGTGAGCTAAAATTTGATATATAATTTGGAACTTGCTGTAATAATGATTGTTTTGAAAGTTTGGAGATATTATATGTACATAACCATTTTGGATATATATAAATATTCAGATCAATAAATTTTTAGGTAATTATGGAGTTTAAAAGAACTAAATTTAGCTAAGATAATGAATAAAGTTACTTGAAGATTTTGATTGTGCAAATGAGTATTTCTCAGTAAAGCTAGTGTTGTAATAGGATGCATTGAATAGAAAATTCAATAGCAGTGTAGCACAAATTTAGATATTGAGGTTAATTTAGTTTAATGAAGAGTATACAATGTTGAGTTGAATATGGGGCAAAATGAAGTGTTATTAGTTGCATTGAATTTAAGATCAGTTTCACATGAAAAGATTAGCTGAGGATTCATAAATTATGAATCTTACTGAGAAACTAAAAATCAATCCAAATTTTGAATTTGAATAGGAAAAATGATAGCTTGTGATTGAAGTAAAAAGTACGCGTACGTAATAAAGATGATTTAGCAAAGAGATTATTAGAGAAAGTACAAATGGAAACCTAAGCTATACATCCTAGTAGGAAATTGCAGAAACAACATTTAGCGGCTAAGAATGTAGAATCAAGTGACTAAATGAATGAATTACCAACACTCTTACATGTTGGAGATATTCTTAGAACTTATATTTTGGAATTCACATAAACATGAGGTCAATGTACAATTTTAAATGACTTTAAGTATAACAATCATTATCATAGTGATATCATTAAAATACTCTATGAGGCGTAATACGAAGAAAAAAAAAAGTTGTTCGCCTTTACATTGAATTGAAGAGGGCATAAAAATGGTTAAAGGCCAAAATTGATTCGAGACACTGTTGATAAGTGAAATTGATCTGGTATAGATATTAAGTGATTCGAGAATGATAAATGTGTTAAGTGGATCAACATTGAAGTTATGAATATAGTGAGATAGATATAAAAGAGTGGAGTGTATTAACGCAGAAGAGATATGAATTATCAAGTGAAAGATGAATTGTTTCTGAAAGTATCACCTTGGCAAGGTGTGCTCAGGTTAGGAAAAAGGATTAACTAAGCTCGAATTGTATTGATCCATATGAAATTATTGTGAAAATAGGACCATGGACTTATGAGTTAGTGTTACTAATAAAAGATGTTTCAGATTCACACAGTACATGGATATGTTTAGGAAATATCGTTATGATCTGACATAAGTGTTATTGACACCGAAAGTGGAATTGAAAGTGATCTAAAATATATTGAGGAAATAGTTATGATAGTGTGATATTTGAATAAGTAATTGGAAGATCGAGTGATTCCATTGACCATAGTCAAGTGGAAGAAATTTTCAAGTGACGAAGTTAAATGGGAAACGGAGGAGCATAAGAGGAAACATAACCCTGTCTGTTTGATTAAATAGATTAAAATTTCGAGAATGAAATTTATTAAGAAGGGGAGAAATGTAACATCTCGTTCCCATACTAAGGATTAAAACCCTAAAATTTGGTACATGTGTGATCAAAGAGAGATTTAGAAAAATGCATTTCATGCTCACGCATAATGTCAGCATACACACATGTGAATTTGATTATTGCACATATTAAAATAATTATTCATGCACTCAATTGACATTTTTTGGGTATAAATGGTTGTTTTAATGTGAATATGATGCGAATTATGGTTTTGTGCCTTAAAAATTGAGTGAGAATGTATAAATAGTGAATTAGAATTTTTGGTGAAAATTTGAGAATTTTCTGGAATTTAAGGGTATTTTTGGACTAGGAAAATGTCAAGTGGCAGAACAATCAATGAATAGTGATAGAAATAAATGTCAAATGGCACTAGAATTTGTAATATGTGACATTAAGATTTAATGACTTATGTCATTGAAAATTGGGAGATAATTGGATTAGAAATTATAGACAAATGGACTAAGCAACTAAGTGTTATTTAACATAAATCATTTAAGTGGAAGGTGTAATGGCACTTTTAAAACCCACCTAATTGTTGTCTTTCAATTTCACAAAAATACATTCTCATCTTCCTCATTCATCTCTCCATCACGAAACTCCTACCTCCCTCCATCAAGTAATTTTTGACCTTAATCTTATACTGGCCACTTCAATACCTTGTTATCCTCCTCTTGTTGCTAAAAGACCCAATCTATTCCTCCTTCAATAATGATGATCATGTATGTGGAGAGCTAGGGTTTCATGTTGATTGAAGAAGCTTTGGGTAAATCAAGTATAAGCATCACTCTTCTTTAATTATTGAATGAAACATGTTATGATGATAGTTAAGTGTTAAATGATTATAAAATGAGGATGAGCACATGCTAAAAAAGTGAATGAGGAATGTGGTAGATTCGTGTCTTGCTTTTACATGGATGATGATTAATGATTCATAAATTGATTTAGAGATGTTTTTAGAGTTAGAATGAATCCTTAATGAATGTAGAAAGAAGTGTAGAAAAATTGAATGATGAATGGATATTGTTATGTTTTGTTTTTTATGGATAAAAACGTGGTACATTGGTTGTTTTAGGAATGGATTGGATTGGGTATGGAAGTTAAAGAAAGTCAAGTATAGTGTCTTTAAAATAGAAGAATTAGGATGAAATTTTAGAGATAAAATGGTAATGGTGTTTAAAGTGTGCTGGAAAAATGTTAGCTGTAATATTTTCCACTTATTATGCCTCTGTAATTTAGCCACACCTTATTATGTAGATATCCAAATGAGATGGTCTTTAATTTTGATTAAATTAGAGAAATATGGCTACATTTTGTATGAAGACATTGAATTCAAATTCTATCTTTAAGAGTTTGGAATTTTGACCTGAAGTTGAGTACTGGGTGTAGGAAAAAGTGCAGAAAAACTAGTTACATAATGGGTTTTTTATTATGTGTTCTTAATGAATTAATGTGAATCTATTTGGGTATTATTGTAACAAAATAAAATGAGTCTAGAGCTAAAGAAAGGGAGTAATGTGGTATCTTGAAATGGAAAAAATTAAGGTTATAATTAGAAGTGAAATGAAAGTGGGAAATGAAGTTGATTATGTGTAGGAAGTTGATGACGAATGGCTATATGTATGTGTTCTATTCTTAGTGTTTATGATCAATCATGAACTATAAATTGTTTATGGATGATATTGAGTTGAAATGGAGTTAAAAATGATTGTGGAAAATGATGAAAAATTGAACTAGAAGTGATAGATCAAGCATATGACGTTGAATGTAATAAGTAAAGAGGTAAAAATCTGGAAATTATGATGCAATTAGACATACTTTGGTGCAAGAGGAATAACTTTTTTTGTAGAACTCAGATTGAGGTCATTTAGGTATGGTTTTAAAGAGGACTTTGAGATCGACAACGTCTATGAAGACCTTGAGAAGAGATTGATATGTATAGAGGGTCAAATTTTTAAGTTTCTATAAGTGATCCGTAAAAGTCTGTTTAATGGACATGGATGTCCGCCTAATAGGAATTCACCGGTCAAGTGATCCTAATTGAGGCTTAAATGGGTCTTAAATTGAACCTAGAATGATCCTAGGTTTATGTGACTAATGTATGATATGTTTTAAGTGAAAATGTAGGTTATAACTTAGTGAATGAAGGGATAATATCAAAGGACCCAAGGCATGGGTATAATGGGAATGAAGATGTTCATATGATTGTAGCTATGATTCAAAGAAGTTGAGTAATATGTATTAAGGGATTAATTATGAATGAGGATTGGATATTATGAGATCATATGAGGTTAGAAAAGAGATGACTGAAGTGAATCACAAGTTAATCAAATGATAACTAAACACACAAGAAGGGGGGTTGAATTGTGTACACTTTTTAAATGTTACCCTCTTTTTAAACAATAAGCTTGTTTAATCAGATTACCGAAACACAAGTATTTGAGAGTAAGATATAGGAAAGTTTGAACACAGCAGATTTATCCTGGTTCACCCCAAACCGTGGGCTACGTCCAGTCCTCAGAAAACCTTTCTGAGATT
>JAOSBP010000206.1:11081413-11094940 GCA_027563825.1 Erythroxylum mucronatum
CCGAAGTTAACATCGTGAACAAAACGAGTCCAATTCGGATCTCGTGGGCCACAAGCGGGCTGCCGGGAGAAGGCATAATTGTCAACGTCGACGTGACTACAAAACGGTTTCCTCTAACCCAAACACACTCAAATTCATGCTTCAATTATCGAATTATATCCAAAATGTCATAACTCAAACGATGACATGGAATCAAAATGTTAAGCATTTTAAATGCATAACATACCAATATCTCACTCAATGGTTCATCATATGAATACATATACATCAAAAATCAATGCTTGGACAAATCATTTAACACATAAGGCACACATCATGCAATTGCCCACATCACACAATAACTAGAAGGATTTTACCCACCTCAATTTGCAAACTCGGAAATCACTAGCTTTCTTCCTCTTGGACTAGGTTAAGCTCTTGATTGCCTAAAACACAACAATAATCACATTATTTTTCTCAAAAATTCGAAATCCCCTTCTCAAACCCTAGAAATTTACCTAACCTTCATTAAGCTTCAATCTAACACTTTCAAGGTTCATCTTAGTTAAAAAGTCCAAACCTAGTTTAAAAATCCCAAAAACCCTACCATTTTCACTATTCATCTTCTTCCCCACCAAGCTTTCTCTCTCTACACTTTTCTCCAACACCAAAACCTAACTCATTTCTTCACAAAACAAGGAGAAGAATGAAATATCTTACCTAGAAGCTTGATTCCTCCTTGAATCCACAAACTTTCTCCCTTTCTTCTTGGATTTTCCTCCTTCTTTTCTCTTCTTTTTCTTCTTCTCTTTTCTTCTTCTACGACTTCTCTTCTCTCTCTCTCACTCTCCACGACTTCTCTCCCTCTTCTTCTCTAAATTTTGTCTTTCATTTACTCTTGGACTTCCTATTTTGCCCTTCACTTACCATGCTCTCCCCAAAATGCCCTTAGTTGCTTCCTAACTCTTCCAACTAACTCTTTCCTATTTGGTTCCAAGCTAACTAACTAATTCACTAACTCTTATCTCATTTAATACACCTCATTAATTCTAACTTACCAACACATCACATAAATTCTAATTCCACCTAACACTTAAATCTAACTTAAATTCCATCTTTCTTTCAAATTCCAATCAAAACAAATTCCAAAAATTTTCAAAGCACAAATTCAAATACAAATAACCAATTAAACAATTTAAACAAATAGGACAAGGCCTAACAGTGTACACACACACAAATTGATCTTGAGCTTATGTCTTCAGAGCACATACTGATAATTATATAAATCTATAGATTCGATAAGACGTAAGAGGATATAAATTTTTAATCCTATAAGGGTTTTCTCTAATTTAGTTTTGCATTTAGTGAGAGAAAACAAATTTCTCTTATAGGGTTTAGCATATAGTTCGGAGAATTTGAGACCAATAAACAGAAAGATGATACATTTTAGATTATACAAGTACCATCGTAATTTATTACACTTCATTTTCTCATTTATGTTAGCGATGTATTAGATATGTGTGATTGTATTAAATTGTGTTGCATATAACATATGCATTTAATATTTTCCGGTATCGAAAGCCTTATAGGACTAAATGATAGACTTTTATTATCTTTGGATCAAATGTTTTTAATCGGTTGAGCTATACATTGATTTTGCTTAACCACTTTTACTGTTTTTCTTCTTGTTACAATTACTATAGTTAATATTTTTCCAAAGGGAAGAATGATAGTGATTTTATTAATTGGAATTATTAATTACGAGGTTTTATAAACTTTAAATTAAAAAAATCAACTTTGATCCAGATTAAAAATAATAAAAAATTTAGTTAAATGAGTTGAAATAGAATGAAGAAAATGGCTCATAATCAGTGTGTTTTTTTTATAAATATAATCAGTGTGTGTTGGTTGTATATTGGACCTGTAATGACGAGGTCTTAATAAAGTTACTATAAATAGCTGTTAAGGTCTTTCATTGCTTACTTAAGTAAGTTCGTAGATATTTCCGTTAAGAAGCTCATATGTTAAGAAAGACCCAAAAAGATGTTAACCATATAAAGATATACAACTTTAATAAAAGTTGATCAAAAGTTTAATGAGATTGCTCAAACGATGAGGAGTAGCTTATTTTATAGTCTGGATCCTCTGTCCAGTATTACCTTGTCCTATTCTGTCCATTTGAATCTTAACCATTTATTTATTAGGGACCCACATAAATAGACACGAGGCCCATATAAATAAATGATTGAGATTCAATAGACAGAATATGACAAAGTAATATTGGACAGAGGATCCTAGCTCCTTATTTTATTATTTAATATTAACATTATTATTTAATATTTATTGGAGCAACGGAGACTGGACTGGAGAATTATTTCATGCTTCAAATAAAATAGTCCGTACCATAAGAGTCGAACTCGAAATTAGAAATTTCATTTATGTAAAGAAAAGCATAATTAAATGCTGTTGACCACATGACATTCCCTGTTCCAGCAAAACCCAACTTGACATGACTAAGTAAAGAAACGATTATAAACTTGGAGTAAGATCAAAGCCGAAAGAGGCGGTACGTGTTGGAATTTTGAAGAGAAGAAGAAGAAATCAAAAACGATTCAGAAAGTTTATTATAACTTGAAACTTGAAAGTGGGCTGTATTTTCTACATCCTAAAAAACAGAACAGTCTTGCCTTATACAGGCTTACAAACCAACGATGAATAAGAAAATTTTGGACTCACGTAAACTACACAACTAGACCCACTAACTAACCAAATCACAAAACAATCTGCCCACTATCTCAACTTAATAACAAACTACGTACTAAGTCAAACAGATTACTTTGAATCATGCTCCAACAGTACGTAAGGCATGATAATGAATCAATTCATTCTTCTACAGTTCCTTCTGATCTCTCCCCTTGATCCGATGAGCGGGCTTATATCTCCCATCTTAATCATAGCAGTAACAAAGTCATTTCTGAATGTGCTCTCACTGTTGCTGTAAGTACGCACTATAGAATCAGTGGAGCCACCATTGAACAATTGTTGATCAGAGTGAAGGAGTCCTCTCCTATTAATCAAGTTCTTGAAGTAATTGTTCTCAAAAGAAGTAGGAGTCTGTAAGTCAAGTGGTGCCAAGTTGTTGTCCCCTGAGCCACTGCTGCTTGGGCAGTTTGATCTTCTTGTTCTAGCAAATGAAGTGTCTATGTTGGTCTCATTGTAGACCCTTGGCCTGAAGGAAGTGCATCGTGCTTGTCCGATTGTGTGTGACCCTAATTAATATGTCAGTAGCACCATAAATACATATAAACAAAATCTTCGTAAACAAAGATCAAGCATCCGTTGATTGAAGGAAACGAATTACCAGATAAAGCAACAAGGTCTCTGGTGGAAAGGCCAAGAGCGTTGAATCTAGAGACTAGTTGGTTCAAGTTAGAAGTAGGAGGTGGAATGCTATTATTAGCAGCAGCTTGGCTTGCAGTTCTAGCATCTCTTCTTCCCAGTTTAACATCCCAGTGAGGGCCCCCAAGCTACATATGTGGGCAACCAACATTCCATTAGTCAACTGATTATTAAGTAATTAAATAATATTATGATCATAGTCATAGATTAATGTTAAAACAAACTTACGAAGTGGGTGGAGTCTCTAGCAGCAATTGCCAATATATCAGCGCATGAGACGACACCAGGGCACACTTTCTCCACAGCAGACTTGATGCTGTCGATCACCTCGAATCCTCTGGCAGAGTTGCTGTTAGGAGCTGCGTTCTTTTCTCCGGTGAAGGAAGGTGTGTCATCCAATAGAACTGAGCCATCACATCCCTATATATCATAGAGACACTCAAAGTCCATTTTTAGGGAGAAAAAAAAAGTTTACTTCAGACAATATGTCTTAAACCATTTGAATATAATTAACAAGGAGGTTAATACTTAATACTAATATGTCAACCCATTTAGCTTCTAGACGTAATTAAGTTTGTTCAGTGGATTAACTTCTTCTTTGACCTTTCATGCAACCATCATTTTTATTATTCGTAAACTAGGCATGATCTATGTTTGTTTTGTGCTAAACATATTGCATGCATGCCCAAAACTGAAATTAAAGGATTAAGTTTCAAATGAAAAACTTTGCACGAAAGGAATTACATTGACGAAGCAGTCGTGGAAGAATAAGCGAAGAAGAGAAGCACCCATTCGTGCTTCCCTGTTAATGGCGGATTGAACAACGGGGCTTACGGCTGAAAGAAGAGTTGGGCAGGAACGTGAGTAGAAGTTGGTTGTGAGTTGGGCATGACCAGTCCCTGTGAAAAGAGTAAGTAGTACTATAGCGACATTAACGGCCTCGAAGACTGAAAATGCGGCCATTAGAGAAAGAATCTTTTTAAATTAAGTGCCTGCTGAGTAATGTGGCTGCATGAAAGATGGCAAGAATATATAGGGGAAGCATTCTCAAGGCGTCAAATGGCGGGCGGCAGGTTACCTAACACGTAGACTAAAAACTGAGTGCATGGCACTCTCTATGTTAAAGTCTACAGACAAAGCACAGTAAACAGGATGGTGATGTTTTAATATTTGATTAGTGAAGTGAACATACGTGAAGGGTTAGGACTTGTTATGTCTAGAAATTAAGTGGGAACGCCTCTTTTAGACCGTTAGAATTGCATGCCAAGAAGACTTGTAATGTGGAACATGGTGGATTGGTCAAAAGATTCCAGTGTTTTTGGTAACGAATTTTCAACAATGGGGTGTTATTCGAACACCTTCATGTATCTCATTTGGTGAAGACGAAATAGACCATGAAAAGGAAAGGCAAGGATAGCTTTCTTCACCATATCCTGAAGTAGATGCAAAGATAGTTTGACCGGTAATCAAAATTATAAACTTCAACATCGTGTCGGGAGCCTTTTAGTTCACGCGGATTTACGCCGTCTCTTACATAACTAAAACTCCCAAAACGCATAGAAATTGATTGCATCTAAAGTAGTTTGAATGAGTGATTAAGGAGGGATCCTTAACATATTGTTTGGAAGTTTCGGTGTACATGTATACATAATTTGCACATGGAAGGCTTTCGTTTAGTTCATTTATAAAGTCAACCTTAACATTTTACATTTTCCACTATAATAGAAAAATAAAACTAATACTTGAGGAATCATCTAATTGAAAAAGCACTAAATCTTGAAGGTCCCATAAATCTGCATTTGGTGAACCGATGAGCCTGACATATCAATTTTTCCATGACATGTTAAATGAGATTAAGTCACCAATTGAATCAATTGATCAATCAAGTGAATGATACATTTCTTAATGTATAAATCTAATTAAATATTACCATTCTAATAAGCCTCTTTGGACGTCACTTTCTTATCGTTAATCAAAGTTCCTATTGTTACTAATGTTCCCCAATAAAAGTCAAGGTGATAGCAAGTACATGAATATATAGCAAGTACTAATGTTCACCGAATATGACTGATGTCTGCTCCCTCACACCCTTTACATCTTATGGATATATTATAGCTCTCAAATTCATCGTACTTCTAATTACTTGTTGACTAAAACATCCCATTCTACCTTCTTTTTTTTTGGTCTTTGATGGACTTTCCATCCACATGTAATATAATATGATAATAGCTCTTTACCATTGATAAACGGCTCTTCCATGATTCCATTTGATCAACTCAGCCATTATATATTTTATATGTGACGGGCTGACTCAAGTTTACTTCCTATGACATAAACTTACTTAAATGCTCAGATAATTAAAATTCCCAAAATTTTTTGCTAACATGACCATAACAGACATCATAAACCTAAGCATTAGCAATTTTATGGATAAGGTACCAATACCTGTACCAGATTTGATTATGATGCAATACTGTATTAGGGTTAATATTGCGTACTGTTTCGGATAATTTTTAAATTTATAAAATAGTCCTTGAATTTTTTTAAAATTAAAAAATAATCCCATCATATATTGTATTTTATAATTTATAATTTTATATTAATCTTGTCTCTAAAAATTATAATAATAACAATGTATTAATTTATATTAATATTACCTTTCACATATTAGACATATTTAATAGTAAAAAAGATCATACAAATATAAAACAAAGAAAATAAAAAGTACTTAAAATATTATACAATTTCATCATATAATAAATAACATTACATCAAAACATCAAATAAAAAGAATAATAAATATCTATAACTAGGAAACAATCAATTATAAGTGAAATCTGAAACAAAAATATTTACAATTATTTTTATATCACATGTATGAAATTTAACATATACATCAAATATAAGTAAAATGAAAAGAAGAGAAGAAATGAAATGATTCGTGAAACTTTATTCTAATTCTAAAGAGTATATGATTTTATTATTTTAACTCGTTAATTTTTATAGAACTAAAAATTACAATTTTAAAGCACTTACAAGTTTAGATAATTAGTATATCACTAATACTTAGAGTGTGAGATCCCACATCGATTGAAGAGGGGAATGAAGTACGGCTTATAAGAGTATGGATACCTCTCCCTTAAAGACACGTTTTCCATGGCCTAATGCACTGGATCCCATCGGAACTTCGAGGTTAAACGTGCTTGCGGGAGAATAGTTCTAGGATGGATGACCTCCTGGAAAGGACTTGGGAAAAGCAAAACCGTGAGGGCTTGGCTAGGCCAAGGCCCAAAGCGGACAATATCTGTAAGCCTGTGATCTGGGATGTTACATAGAGAATTTTAATTATCATTAGTAATTGTTACCTAAAATTTTATTACATAACTATATTTAAAACTTTGTTTTGTACAAATTTGATATAAATTAAAGAAATAGATATTTTTCTATACAAGTATTTTGATACAAAAATAAAAATACACTAGTTCATCCTCTAAACACATATCTACAATTTAAATTTTATTACAAATTTGTCTTAATTAGAATTTTAGGACAACTTAAAAGATAACAATCTCACATAAATATATCTTATAGTAATCAATAAAATATGAAAATTTAATTCACTCACACACACAGATATTCATTTGTTCATATTACTATTCAAACTTAATCAAAATAAGAAATTATTTTTCCTTATATAATATATATATTAGACTTTTATTAAATACGAAATTATTTTATATTATTTTTATCAAGAAATGTCAAGTAGAATTTTTTTTATATTAATATGATTGAGAGTATAAGAAAAGTGCCGATTTCTTATTCTGTTTTTTTAGTATTCCTAAAAGAATTTAAATATAAATGTGATATTTGAAGAGAAATTCGTAAAGGTCATATTGTTCCAAGCATAAGCATAAGAAAATCAACAATTTTTTTTCCTTTATAACTATAAAAAATTGCATTTTGACAAATTTTTTGAAGATAAATTAATATTAATAATTAAAGGAGTTTAAAGGATGTAAGGAAAGAAAAAAGGAAAGAAGGGAAGATATGTGCCACCAGAGCCTAGAAGTGTCTTTAGCTTTAGGTTTTTTTATAAAAAAAATAATCTATAAACTTTTTAAATTTACAATTCAATCCGATACTTTAAGTATTGATCGGTACAATAATTATATTTAGGTACCATTTCACTAGCGGATACTAGTAGGTACGTAACTGTACCCATAGCCATGAGCACTAGCCGCATTAACAGATAAAGGGCTAGAGTAAGATGTTGCTATTGTGCCAACTAAGTGGAATGGGCTTTGTACGTCCTGGATAATTTTCTTTATGCTGTTACTTTCAAATCACCAGTTGTATTTGTGATGACTAGTTTGAATGATAAACCAGATGTGTGTTTGAAGATTATAAATCGTGACATGGTCAATGGTATTTGTGAAGGATCACAATCGTCCGTCGTCCAAGTAAACGGCTCGGTACTGTAGTAGATATGTCGGTTGCAAAACGGATTCGAGACCCTATCCCTTCTACTTAATAATGTTGGAAGTCGTCGGAGAGGCTGTATAATGAACCCTGTTAACGTTTCTTGCATAATAAATAATTCCAACAGGTCTCACTTTAAAACTAGCTTTTCTTCTTCTTCTTTCAATCCACCTTGCTTGTACAAGACGGGATATGCATTGATTGGGGGGTTGGGGGTGGTGAGGATTGTGCGATACATAATGAATAATCAAGACATTAAATGCTTAGATGAGAAAATTAAAGGTGCTATTTATGAGGTTTGATTTTGTATCAATTGGTTGGTAAGCTACTATAGAAATTTCAACAATGAGTTGACCCTTTCCGTTCAATAGTGACAAAAGAATGGCCAATCGTCATTTACTCAGCATCTCATTGTTATGTCAGAATATAAACTCTGTGTTATCAGTCTCTTCCAGTAACTCGCAGATGAAATAAGTAAGCATTTTACTGAACATTTAGGTTACACTGAAGTAAACCAAGGTACTAGTAGCACACACCAATACAAACTTCCAATCCTATTCTTGTTTCAATTTCTGTTTGTACAATTGGATTGGAATTAGACTAATTTAAAGGAATGAAGATGCCAAATTATGCTGATTTACTAAGCAACGTCACTGAAAAATTACTATCAACTTAAAATCTAAAACACCTTAACGAGAATATCAGTCTGCTTCGATCCTTACACCTGAGGGAGTGTGTCCAAGGTTTTGGCCTCCGAGTGGATACAGCCATCATTCATTTTCATGGTTTCATTTTTGTAAATGAATCTACCAGATGCCCATAGAAAAGGTACCAAGTTGAATGTAGATAAAACCATGAGGAATCCGTAGTAGTAATCTAAGTGACTGTCGTTCAAGTTGTCACCAATCCAACTCTTGCCTCCAGGTTGCCTTGTGAGTTTGTCAACCATTGTTACTAGAAAACTGTTCAGGAAGTTTCCAACTCCGATCCCACTGGTGAAGAACGTAGTTCCTAGGCTTTGCATTTCTTCAGGAGATTGATCGTAGAAGAATTCTAGCATTCCAATAGCGTTAAACACATCTGCTATCCCCAGTAGAACATACTGAGGCAAAAGCCAGAGTATACTCATGGGAACAATTTCCTTTGGTCCGATAATGCCTTGCCCTTTTATAACATGCATTCTTCGAATTTCAACTGCATAAGCAGTTGCTATGGCTATTATTTGGATTGCAAATCCAATCCCAAGCCTCTGAAGCAGTGTGATTCCTCTTGGGTTTCCTGTTCTTTTTCGCATGAATGGTACAAACCAACGATCATACACTGGCACGGAGAGAAGCATAGAGAGTGTCACAAAGCTCCCCAGCGAAGCCGCTGGAATCTGAAAGTTAGGACCTAGGCTACGGTCCAAGGTGGTGCCTTGTTTGACAAACAAAGTGTTGATCTGTGCCCATAATGTGCTTGGGATTAAGGTCACTAGCCATATCAAGGACATCCCAAGTACAAGCTTGGATTCCTCTACTTGCGTCACTGTGCATGGTGAGCTGACGTTGCCATTCTTTATTGCGGCTTTGTCCAAGCACCTGTCAACAGATCAAAATTTCGTTCACAGCCATATGTTAGCGATTTCACAAAGAAAGAGTTTTATCACTGTGATTGCTCTGCAACGGTGACCACTTTTGCCCAGGTACAATTTAGATAATTACAAGAACTCACCTAAAGATTGGGGTGTGATGGACCTGACGTCTTCGGCTACCATTATAGTTATAGTATTGCAACTCAAATTCATGAAGTTCAGTGGGACTGTTAGGGAGTTGTAGCCTCCTATTCTTGAAAGCGACAAGGGGGACTCGAATTAGGTTGGTTGTTGGGCTCTTGGTAGTTCTAACTTTGTGCCTGTACATAGGCGTCCCTAAGTAGAATATGGACAATGATAACGCAAGGCCTACTGTTGGGATACCATAGCCCATGGCCCATCCCATATTTTCCTGAATGTAAACGAGGCCTATAGTGGCACATAAGGCTCCTGTAAAAGCGCTGAACATCCACCAGTTAAAGAAGGACACCTTTAACCTCTTCTCATTTGGGTTATAATCGTCGAACTGGTCTGCACCAAAGGTTGATATGTTAGGCTTTGTCCCTCCAGCCCCTATGGCTATGATGTAGAGAGCTGAGTAGAAGAATGCAATTTGTGATTGAGACGCCTTGCTGCATACTCCATTTTCACATGTTGGCTTCATGAATTTTAGTGAAACTGCCATCGTTAGCAGTATCATTCCCTGCATGCCCAGATGGATCAATTTCTCACTTGATCACGACATTCTACTGCTACCTAGAATGAATGAATGAATGAATATGATGCCTTAACTCCAAACAAATGAGTTGTCTGTTTGGGAGCTGGTGAATATGACCTTTTTAAATGCAGCTTACTAGACAACCGTTGAAACTAATGATGTGTTCATGGATGATATCATGATTGAAGAAATCAAATTTACCGTGACATAGATAAGAGAGGAGACCGTGAACGTCCAATATCGACCTAAGTAAGTATCAGCTACATAGGCACCAAGAATTGGAGTGATCCACACTGATCCAGACCAGTTATTCACATTCCTAACTGACGACACTGTGTCTTCATGAAGCTGGGTCGTTAAGTAATTCACCAAATTTGAAGCTATTCCGTAAAAGGCCATCCTCTCGAACGCTTCATACCCTGTTTAATTGATTGGGCTCAAGACTATAAGCAACCAACATAAACACTGAACGAACTAATTCAAGATTGTCCAAGTACTAACTCTTCTGAAGGTTTAGTTGGTCCTTTCCAAAAAGGATGGAAGTAAAGTTTCAATTTCTTAGTTTCCAAAAAGTTCGAATATGATCTTGTAGCAGAGTAACCAATGAATGATGAGCTTCAAAGAAAAGACACAAAAGTTGGAGTGTTTTGAAAAGAAAGCGTTGTTTAGTCCTCCCTCCGATAGCTATTAACATGCAAAATATATGCGCTTACCAACTAGAAAAGCGCAAGCTTTCCACTTTCCGGTATTAGATGCAAGGACAGGACGCCCACGAAGATCGACGGTTCCATCTTCGGTATAGCCTTTGTTTTCCATTGCAGATGTAGAGTTTTAGTTTTAACAGTGAAACTGAATCAGCAATGAAAAAGAAGACAACATAGGATGACTATATCTATATCTATATGTTGCAGGTGGTGACCTTGCCTATATATAGGCATTTTGCTTGTGTAATAAAGTCACCCACTTCTCTTCACCTTTGTTATTTGTTCTAAAGGTACAGTTAAACCTAATAATCTTTAACATTTGATCATAACTTGTGGCCCAAGCACACTTGACCTGAACAGGGAATGTGTGTATAACGCTGTCATCAAAATGTACGGGAAATAAGAAAACGAGGGCATTTCATACATAAATTGACGTTATCTATTATAAATGGCTATATAATGAAAGTTCACGTTCCTTCAGAGCGCCATGAGTCTCTTTTAAGGGTGAAATATGTCCTACTGATTATTCAATTACTGTTGTGTATGTTAAATGTCCGTTTCATTACAATAGTTTAAGCTGTCGTGTGAAGCTAACTTAATTGATTTTATATTTTCTCTAACACGCTTTCTTAAGTGAAAACTTTTTTGGCTTAAAATTTACACAAGCTCACTCTACCTTGTGCTGAATAATAGGTGAGTGGTAGAAATTGAACTCACGACCACTCGATCACAAAGGCTCTGATATCATATTAAGTGACCGTTTCACCACAATAACTTAAGCTGTTATGTGAGGCCAACTTAATTAGTTTTATATATTCACTAACAGTGTCATGAATATGAAATGTTTGAGAAAAATAAAGGACCACAATGATATCTTTGCTGATTGAACTTTTCATTTGAATGATAAACAATTGGGATTTGTTAATTGGTTCAAATCTAAACTAAAAGTTTAACCATTTGATCACTACATATTAATGCAAAGGAAGGATCCAATTAGGTGGCCACGAGTTCTTATCTTGACATAATGGATAATTTTTATTTTTTAGTAATAAAGCAGTTTGAACACCTTTTTATTATATTTTAGCGGGTGACGAACCGTACCACCCAAAACCACAAAGCTTTAATGGTACCAGCATAGATCAGTATGTGCACCTTAACATCAAGCAACGCTTCGTTGTCAATAACCATAAGTTTAACATCACTGGATGCCCTTGGAAGTGGGAAAGTGCACTACCGGGGAACCTTCCCTATACATGGGGTAGATTCAGGACCATTCAATATGCAGAAGGTGATTTGCTAAAATTAGTTGAGACACAAACTCATTTCTTACACAGCAGCAACCAGCTAGACTGAGCAGTAAATTTTGTTATCAAAATTTAAATTTAGTATAAATCAACTCTGGATTTCAAGAATTAATTCGGTATCTTCTAAGAATTAGCCAGGGTGGAGTTTTTACAAAATGGAGCAAAGTCGAGTTGACTTAATGCATCTCTTACAACAGACAAACACTTAGTAGTAAAAGTTCTGTAATCTTTGGAGTCTTGTCAAACCTACTGATCCCCGGGAAAGAATCGACCAATCCCAGACCCGGAATTGTGTGCTTATCTTCTTCCTATGTCAAGTGATTACTAATATGAGTGTGTGGCAACTATCACACGCGTGTCCATTTTTTTCTCCCACGCAATGATTGGAGCCATAACGTGGCGAGTACACGATTAATTAATGTAAGATTATTTTTTCGGAGAGAATAACCAACACAGTAAACCTTGTTCGTGTTGTCAGTAACCAGATGGATAGTACTACTACTAGAAAGGATTCTTTAAGTTGCTTTTGATTTTATTGCTTTCATTCTGGACCCATAAACGTTTCACACATATTGGTAGCGGAACAAAGTCTTTGTTAGCCACTACCTGCCTCTGATTCATGTACAAGACGCGTAGTGCATGTCTGTACAGTTCTGCAACCTAGTGGTTGTCGAGCTCAGATTCTCTCTCTAAGTGTCCTGTGTCTTATTCTGTTCAAGCTGAAAACGTCCTCATTTTTGCTTGAAAATTTTAAACCACGCATAGCTCAGTCACTGCTCTTTTTTCAAAGCCAAAAGCAAACCGCCTACTAGCTGGCTTGGACAAAAAAAGCATGTTATTGTTATAAATATTTGTGTTTTAATAGGAAGTGATACACTTCTGAATTTGTTTCAACTTCTACTATTTAAATGCTGATTATTTTTCATAACATTATTAAAGGTTTATTATTTTGATATATTCGTAACATTATTAATTTACTTTTTAATATTAAGTGTATATATTTATTATTATTATTATTTATTAATTTTATTTCCATTATTATAATAACTGTTGAATTATTATTATTAAATTAATCATTAATAATAATTAAATTTATTGCAGAATAATTATTAAATTTTTTATTAATATTAATATTAATATTTATTATTATATTTATTATTATTATTAGTATTATAATATTCGTTATGATTAATAAATTTATTAATGATTTTAATTTCTATTATTATTATGAAATTTGTTACAATTAGTAATTTTCTGCTTATTATTATTATTAACTTTATTATTCTGATTAATTTAATTATCATTATAATTTTTAATTATTATTATTATTATTATTTTCCGACTTGAGCATATATACTTATTATTATAAAT
>JAOSBP010000206.1:11100331-11111587 GCA_027563825.1 Erythroxylum mucronatum
TTAATGAATTTGTTCCAAACAGTGTAAATTCAATTCAATTCTAATTTCATTAATAGAATTCAATTCAATTCATACATCAATTCAATTCTAAGTGTACCAAACAGCCTGTTACGGGTATCATGGTTAATAAAGCTCAAGTCTTTACATGAAATTGCAAACATTAACGTCATTTCCCGCTAATTTTGTCCCTACCCAACAAAACTTGATACAATAAACTCAAATTGATCGAATAAAAATGAAAATTTATGTGATTGTGCTAAATAAAGTCATTTGATACGAGAAATTTAGACAATAATGTTGGACAATTTTGCCCTTCCTCATAAAGTTGGACAACTAGTAATTGTATTTTTTATGTTTTAATAATTTATTGGTTAAGTTACATAATTTGATCCAGATAAAGATAATAAAGTGGCTCAATAAATGATCTAAATCAATTGGACAAAGTCCATGTAAAAATGGATCTCAATCAATGTGGACTGGACCTATATCGGTCTTGTGATGGGGAAGCCCGATATGGATGCTATATAAAAAGGTTAAGGTCTTCTACAATTGCTTATATATCAATCGTAAGCATAAAGATTCTCTGATCTGTTAAGAGAGCTTGTGTTTTGAGAAAACTGCAGAAAGATCTTATTTGCGTCTTAATGAGTAGTTCTCGTGAAGACGGCAGTGCATTCGCGCTCGTTTCAACTTCGAAAAGCTCGTTTGAAGTTACAGAGACAGAAATGGTATCTGGCCCTTTTACGTTCGATCTAGGATATGTAACCAAGGTATCTTTACATATTACACGCGGTATTAAAGCGATGATGTGATCAGGTGGTTAAAAACAAACATTTTCCAGTTTTCTCTCCATAAGGTTTTCGGAGATTTAACTTATGTTTCTCAGTTTTTTCTTACTTTTTATTGTATGAAAGTAGTATATATGTGTTTAGTCTTGAGAAATGAGGCGAAAACAAGCCCGGGAGCTCGAAAAAGGGCCCAGAACTCGCCAAAAATCACCATTTTTTCCTATGGCCTGATGACACACAGTACCGCCTCAAGGGGCTGTACGTCTGGTGCATGCGATGCACGAGCCAGACACAGATGGACACGTGGGTGGACCGTGTCGCGCCACCGCACTCTCCACTCGCAGCTAACGTCATAGATGACGTCATCACTACAATACGCTGACGCAGTGCTGATGTTAGCCGTACAAAATTCTAAACTAATTTTTTAAAAATACACACACACACACACACACACAAATTTCAAATTTCTAGTAAAGGTATCCTGGGGTGTTTTGGGTCAATTTTCGGGTCAAGGAAATTCATAAAGTGAGTTCTTCCATTTTCTGGATTTATTACATTAGTAATAAATTAAAGTTTAACTCTAGACTTTTTCAAATGAATTTTCATTCTTCAGACATTACATGAGGGAGATACTTAAACTTTTTGTATCTCGGGTTTCAAGTTAAGTGTTCGGGATCGCATGATAGTTACTCGGAAAAAGAATTGAGACATTTTAAAGTCATTTTTGAGTGAATTTTTATGCAACGAACTTGTCATAAGGGAGATACATGAGGTTATCGTGTCTCGGGTGGTCGATTCAATGTCCGATGATGCACGATAGTCACTCTACTAAGATTTTTCTTTTACGAAAGTCTCAAATGAAGTTTTCAGAAAATGTCTTCAGCACGAATGTGTGATAATGAGATTGTGCATTCAAATTTTTGCATTTATTGATGTTACATTGTCACATGCCATATGCCCATAGAGAATGTGAGGATAACATAAAGATGTATCCCTTATGTTTGTAGACTTTTTGAGTGCTGATAAGGATGTAGTCACCACGGCGGCCTTTTGAATCAGTATTTTGAATTGTTCTACTGACACGTTAGGGGATGTCTCTGGTCTCATGTTTGGTTATTCTGCCCACAGATGTTGGCCTTACATGAGATTTTGAGAAGTGCATAAAGGCATTAGATAGAGGAAAGTCGTTGCTTGAATGATGTATTCGCCCACAGGTGGTAGTGTCATGAGAGTTGATGGTTTGTACTCTGATCGCTTTTAAGCGGAGGTCTAGTTGCATATATTATGTATTCAACGGTGTTTCATAATATATGGGACCGGATTTTCAGAAAAGATACTATTTAATGGCTTTGAGTATCGCCGTTGTCCTACATTTGTGTTAATTTAAACATTATCATTTTACAATCACCTTTTCAGTCAATAAAATCAGTGTCACCATTGAAACCGGTTGAAACCCTGACCGGTTTCAATACAAAGAACTGGACAGAGAATGTATTGAATGCTATGGAGATAGCTAAGGTTGATATGACCATACGAACAGATAGGCCATCTCCACCTACATCCATGAACTTGAAAGTTAATAAAGTAGCCTATGAAGCCTAGGATCAGTCTAACAGATTATGTCGCATGACCATTAATAGATCCATAACTGACCATCTGCTAAGTGGACTTCCGAACACAGACATAGCGAAGGAGATTCCTGGTAATATCTCCTAGAGGTACACAATCTTACCTAATGTTGAGACAAGTGCCTTGATGAAAAAAGTATTCTCCATGAATATACAGGAGAAAGGGGAGTAATGGAGTACATATTGAGAATGATTCATCATCACAACAAACTGAAGATGCTAAACATTCCTCTTCCTGATGTCTTTATTGTTCACCAGACTCTGACCACACTCCCTCCAGAGTTTAGTAAACTGGTGATGACATATTATTCATTGGATGAGGGATGGGACTTCAACACTTTGGTAGTCCATTGCGTTGTTAAGGAGGAGAAACTCCATTTTGTTACTCCTACAACCCTCGAAGCAACTAAAGGGAAAGTAAATATGAAACTCGCTAAGATCAAAGGTAGAAGGACTAAATCTTCTCCATTTATTGACGCTGGTCAATCCAATGCTGATAAAGGTCTTAGGGATATAAAGAAGCCAGCAGTATGAGGCCTAGAAAGAAAGATTATGGCCATCAGGTAACTCCTTGGCTTATTAATTTACGAAACTAATTTGCTTTAGTTGCATTAAATATTCGGTGGCTATATAGTGGAGCATTTGATCAAGGTGCTTTCACGATGCAGGGGTTCATATCCAGGATAAAACCAAATAAAAGGAAGGAGAAATTGATGGTTCACAGCAATGAAGAACTGGAACTAATATCTACGGGGAACGTATGTATTGAACCTTATAGTAAGGTTCATTTTGGTTTTTACATGACATTTTATATGTGATCTTTGTATCAATTTGGACAAAGAGGGTTAATGTTTTGTATTTAACGCTTCTGTTGTACAATTGTTGTTTAATGCAAAACATAATGGTACAACTTTCTTGTCATATGATTTGTATAGAATGTGTCTTACCCAAAATTAGATATATGCTTCTTCGTATCTTGCTAAACAAGTTATGAAATGAAGAACCCTGATGAATGAGAAGTCATACATGGTGTGGCATAAAAGTTTAAGCCATATTTTCAGAACTAGGGTTGAGAGATTGATTAAGGAAAGCATTTCTCAATTCTAGATTATGATGATTCGGGAACATGTGATGACTGTTGTAGGGGTAAATTGACTAATAAGGATATTGAGGTCAACTCATGCTTTTGATTTGTTGAGGCTGATAAATAAAGATATCGATAGACCTTATATAGTTGCATTGTACAATTCTAAATATATTCTGACATTTGTTGATGATTATTCCTATTATATTTGTTCTTGCTTAAAGACTGAAGGTTGAGAACCAATTGGAAAAATTCATCAAAATAGTCAGATTTAACTGTGGAGGAGAAATCATAGAAAACATGGTGTTTTAGGACTTTAAAAGGTTCATTTGTCAGATATTTGGAATCAGTTAGAATAGTGACTTAATTCACTATGCCGAGTAGTTCTGAGCAAAATGGTATATTGTCAAAAGGTATAACTGCACCTTAAAGGACTTGAAGAAGTCGATGCAGAACAAGGCTATTCTACCTTATTATCTAGAAGTTTCGAAACTCAGCCTTGCACATATTCGTGTATGGGGCTTCCCTACTAAGGTGGTATAATCCTTATAAAGAAAGATAACATGCTCGTTCTGCTCATTGCTATTTAGTAAGATATCTCGATCATTTTAAGGCTACAACTTTTACTGTATAGAAGGTAGGACCAGTTTAGTGGAATCACAAGCATCTAAGTTTCTAGAATACGATGTCTATGATGATGGTGGACCCTTTGACCCTTCAGACGGTAACAGGGCGGATATTACAATTATTATGCACTTATTACTCATACAATTAAATCCGGTGGATTTAAGTCTTTGTACCGTGCCTGTACAAGAACAAGTATCCATACATGCACACACAGAGGTTTTTGGGGATACAAGATCTAATGCAGTTAGGTAAATCCACTAAAGTGGGACGACCTGTTATCCCATCTGATTACATAGTTTATCAGGTGTACAGGACTATGATATTAAACATGTTTCGAATCTAGTTAGTTTTATAAAAGTTGTTTCTGGACCCAATGCGGATGTGCGGTGGGATGCAATGAATGACAAGATGCAATTCATGAAGCATAGTAAGGTTTAGGAGCCAGTTGATTTACAATAAAACTGTAAACTCGTTAGTTGTAAATGAAGATTAGACCTAAAGGATTTCGGGATAAAGTTCAGCAGTTTATGGGCTCGCTCAATTGCCTAATAGTTCACTCAGGGAGAAAGGTTGACTTTATGTTAACTTTTCTTCGTATCCTCGTAGGATACATTTTGAGTGATTAAGGCAATTGTAGCTCATGATGATATAGGGTTACATTAGATGGCTATCAAAACTACTTTCCACAAATAAAGACCCTTATAAAGAGGTCTATGTGGTACAACCTGAAGGATTTCAGGATCTAAATGGAACTGACATGGTTTACGCATTATGCAGATCAATATATGGTTTACATCAGACCTTCCGAAAGTGATACCTTACAGTTGATGAGGTTATGATCTCTTTCGGCTTCATAGAAAATAAAGTTAAAAGACACAGGTGACTTCCTCGACCATACATGAAGAGTGTATGCTAAGGGGCTGCTTCACAGATGGTTTAGTTTAGAAACTTGATTTCTAAGTTATCTGTGGTTGATTCAGTGGGTAGACCCACTTGGTTGTACTATGGTAATCTTCTTACTATGTTGTTTAATAACAACAAAGAACATCACAATGTCTTAGCATTTAAAGGTTAATTATTTAGTCATAAAGATGTTGATAAAAAAGGGTTACACTAAGGTTTGAAGCATTTAAGGACTGAGGAAATGATAGTCGATCCTTTAACTAAAAGACTTCGCCCACTTATGTTTGTGACACAAGTATAGAGTATGGGTGTTTTGACATCCTTAGACATTGTTAGTTAGGAGATCGTTATATTTGCTTCATGTATATTTATACATTTGATGTATTATGACAGTATAATGGTTCATCAATAATACGTGTTATCGTTTATTGTCATAATAAATATAAAAGTCTTAAGATTTGTGTCGATCTTAAGCATTTAAAGGTCATTAGGCATATATACAGATTGACCTTGTGTCTATATCATTTAAACGCATACAGTTTTATACGGATATCTATAAAGCTTGACATGACATTGGGGGATATAAGTTTTTAATCCCATAAAGGTTCTCTAATGCAGTTTAGCATTCAGTTGGAGAACATAAAGGTTTTCTCTAACACAATTTAGCATTTAGTGAGAGGAAACAAGTTTTCTCTAATGTTGTTTAGCATTGGGTGAGAGAAAACAAGATTTCTTTAATGCAGTTTAGCATAAACTTGGAGAAATCGACACCTACAAACGAAGATTATATAATTTAGATCATAAAGGTATCATCTTAGTTTGCCACACTTTGTTTTCCCATTCATGTAGTGAGGTATTAGGTATACATGATTGTAGTGAATCTGTGTCGCACATGACACATATATTTGATACTTTTCGATATCGAAAGCCTTGCAAGACGGAATGATAGGCTTTTGTTATCTTTAGATCAAATGTTATGTTTTTAAACTTAGTGACTAATTCGGTAGCATGACTTCATCGAGTTTTTAAATTGTTTTTAAACTAGAGTCAAAACTGCAATTAATGATTGTCTAAGGAGGAGAATGTTAGATAATTTTGTCCTTTCTTATAAAGTTAGATAACTATTCATTACATTTTTTGATTTTTAAATAACTTATCAGTTAAGTTACGTAATTCGATCCGGATAAAGATAATAACGTGGCCCAATAAATGATCTAAATCAATAGGTTGAAATTCAGGTGGAAAATGAATCTCAATCAGTATGGATCGGACCCATTTTGATGAGGGCGTTGATTTCTTTTGGTGGGGGTGGTTTGTTAGACCCCTAAGTCATAATAGCAAAGTTGTGCAGGCATCGGTGAGCCTTGACCAGTGTTCAACATGCGGAACAATGAAATAAGGCAAAGACATGCAAGGAGGCAAGGACGGAAAAAGCAATGTCAAGTGTTGGCACGGATTGGTGTACATTGGCAGAAATCCTCGATGAAATGCAAGATTCAGATGTGAGACCAAAAGAAGGCTTGAGATAGACATCGAGTGGAAGGTTAGCTGGATCACACGTGTGACGGCAATATGCGAGAGTTCCAAGGTGACTTAACTAGTAGATCAAGCATGGTGGGAGTTTTAGGAGAGTTTCGAACCTTGTACGTGTTGACTTAGCTAAGGCTAAGTTCTTAATAGACTAAAGACTTAGTGTATGCTCAAGTGGACGAACCACGGATAATGGAGTTAGCATAGGTAAGCATTGGACGGACCAATGTGTTATTGGCTTGAACGACTTATCATTAACGGATAGAGATGAGGAGATCTTGGATGATAAGGCGGATAAAATCACAGTGAATGAACATCAACTTTAAGAGATAAAGATCATGTGGAAGGATCATCTGAAGATAGGGGAGATCTTTGTGGATATGGATAGATCATTCCTAGTAGATGGATCATTCCTAGTAGATGTAATCTTTCATCTTATTATTGTGATGTAGCTTAATCCTATTAGATATAGTCCTAATTTGATGGAGATGTCATCTATTGGTTATTGTGATATAATTTGATAAGGACAAGATTGTGATCTTAGCTAGTAGAGTTATATTAAGATTCTAACTTAGTCATCTAGAGGTGCCTATAAATAGGTCATTTGAGTCTTGCTCTTCTCAGAGAGAGTGTGAGAGTCAGAGACACGTAAAGATGATGAGTGTAGGAGACACTTAGAGATTGAGAGAGTATTCATTTGCATACTTTGAGAGAAGTAATGAAGGTTGGCTTTTTAGTTGTATCTCTTTCTTGTGTTTTTTTGTTGCCATAAATATTTAGTTCTTTCGTAGTTTTCTTGTAAGGGTGTGAGAGTGAAACACTGTGAGGGTCGTGAGGTGTTCGAGAATAAGTAAATTGGTCGACAATCACAGGACAAGGCTGAATCTTACTTTGATGGAGCTAAGTGAGATTGTCGTGCAAAGGATGATTAAGGAAAAAGAAGACAAGGGAACCCTTGTCCAAGAAGAGGAAGTAGAAGAGTGGCAAAAGATGATTGAGGAAGAAGAAGAGGACGAAGCCTTTGTCCTGGAAGAGAAAGTAGAAGAGCCGAAAAAACTTGATTGAGGAAGAACAAAAGGAGGAGCCAAATAAGGAAACTATTGATAAATTATTGGTAATCACCTTGAATACGGATGGTTCCCACTTCCTAGAAAACAAGCTATTTGAGTTAGTCAAAGATTTAGGGAGTTTTATTATTCCTTATTGTATTAACAGTTTGTTATCAAAAAGGGCATTAATGGAGTTAATTGATTTCTTAATTTGATAAATTAAGTCCTTAATATTATTTTACAACATATGGTTTATTCACAGGCTACTAAACTGCTATATGGAGAAACTGGTGAAAGTGAGTCACTTATTATAAACCTAAGTTAATAGTAAATATGAAGAGTATATTGAGCTAATTACTTTAAACAAGCGTCGAATAAGAGACAACCTATGAATTAGGATAAATTTCATTTTGTTTCCAATTTGATGTTAGCATATAAGCTTGGCAGTTTTGGGCCGGCCCAACTAGGCCTAGGTTGACCGAGCCTCGGGCCTTTGATGCCTTTGATCGGGCTTGATCTCGGGGTTACCAAGGCTAAGCCCAGCTAGAGGCCCTACGAGTAGTGAAAAACGACGACCACGCCTAGCCCGAGGCCCTACGAATAGTGGAAAACTTTTGAAATTTTTTAAAAATAATAAATCGACTCAGGCTACCCTGGCTCGGGTCGAACCACTCTTGGCCTTGTCATGCCTAGGCTGGCCATCTCATATGACTTTGTTTCATGTTATTTTATGTTATATTATTTCCATGTTCTTTATTATCATCATCATCTTCTTCTTTTATCTTTTTATCCCTTATTGTTTATATTTTTTCATGGATGGATGTATCTAATATTGGATAGACCCTTTATCAAATTCAGAAATCTGTAATTCTTTTTATTGAGGACACAATCAATTCCGACCCTTTCTTACCTTTTATGTTTTATTGTTATTTTATTTTGATATGCTTCCATTGTGTTCATAGAGGACATCATACAATTTTATCTGTGGGGAAGGGATTTCTTAATTTTTATAATCTTTTTTTAAATCTTATCAAATAATACCCCAATTTAGTTAAAAATTTTGTCCAAAATACTTTAGATCCTTATTGATTATTGAATTGAATTAATATGCAAAAGGATGAAACTTAGAAAATACTTGCTTTTAAAATTTATATTTTAATAGTCATTTAGATAATTAATTTGAATAAAAATTGCATATTATTTACACAAGACCATTTTTGTGAGCTTTTGAGCCTAAGAGCAAATGCATCATTATTTTAAGTTTTTTGTTCTTTCATGTGTGTTATTCTACATAATTGGATAATTCTAGAGCTTACTTTTATTATTTATATTGAGACCACATTTGTTAAATTAGAAGCATAGAAATGATAAAGGCATTTAGATTCAATCTTTTAGTTATTCTATTTTCTTGACAATTATCCCGCCAAATTTTATCCTTTAGGTGTAACTAGTTTTGAAACTTAGTCATTTCATTGATTATAACCACATTATTAACCTTTACCTTACTTTTCTTGAAGCCTTTTTATAATTTTTAAACCCTGAAGGATATTTATATTTACTTAATTGCTAGAAACTTAAAATTTCTTTAATTATTGGTACATGTTGAATGTTTGAAATAAAATATGTTGCGAGCATAATAAGTGAATGAATAAATAAAAGCATTCGAGTTATGGTACCAATGGAATTATGGTGTGAAGGACCTATATTATGAAAAACTAAGTTGTGTGTAATTTTTTGTATGTAAATTCCCTTCAATGTTATCACCCTTTTTATTATCCCTATTGTACCCTAACCCAAGCCTCATTAAAACCTTATATTAAGATCTTTTGATTTTTGTTTCTAGTTTACCCATAAGTGGTGGAGATATGATTTTACTGCAAACTTATGGTTAAGAATCCTTCTACGCATTGATTTGAGATTTCTTACACTTTCGCCTAAGCACTTTAAGTGCATTGAGTGAATTCTTGGTAAGGGTGTCAAAATTTGTGCTTTCGATTTCAAAAAGATTATCTATGTGATTGCTCCTAATATTGACTTATGAAGGTTAGTTCTATAATGACTTGAATCTAATTGTATGTTAATTTGATTTATATGACAATGATTTAGGGTGTGAATGGACAGGTTGAGGTTAATAACGAATGAATGTTTATAAGTTTGATAATTTAGACTGTGATTTGCTTGAGAACAAACAAAAGCTTAAGTGTGGATATATTTGATAAACGATTAATTGACTATATTTATATACTTATTTTTAGTGTGTTTTGCTTGTTATTTAATGATTTTATAGTATTTTTGGTATTTATTTCAGTTCAAGTGTCTTTGTAGGTAATAATTTCCTTCATAGACCAAGAGGAGATGTATTTGTGTAAAATCATGGCATGGAACGAAAGAATTGGAGCAATTATGGACTTACATAACCGTGTATAATGACCGTGTAAGTCACTGTAAATATGTGGAGCTTTAACAACACAATTCCTACCTGTGTGGAGTTACAAGGCCGTGTATGTTGACATACATAAACTACCTGTAGGCTGTATAAGCCTCTATGACCATGTAAAGTCACAATTTGTGGTATTTTTGGAGATACACGATCGCGTAAGTAATTATGTATATCTCAAAAACCCTAGTTTTTATTATAAAAGGATATTATTAAAGGTTGCATGCAAAGGAGGCAGATTGGAAGCATTTTTTAGTCGTAAGAAACATGGAAAAGAGGCAGTTATGAATAGAGAACAAGGAAAACATGAAGATTATGTCACAATATCTTATAGAGAGCATCCTTTAATCCAAATTGCAAGAAGATTTCATTAGAGATAAAAGGGAGATATATATTATGAATTTTTTATTTCTATTTGGTCTTCTGAATATTTGTTATTGGTTTAGTGCCTAGGTGTGATGAACCTTAAGTTGTGACGATAATATGATATAAACTTTTATTGAATGCAGTTTTATTGATTGATTTATTGCGATTCCATTATGCGTTATTTTCTTAAACTAATATCTCTGAAATATTAGTTCAATATTTGATTTTATATGATTGAGATTTAGAAATTCTTTTGTGTGAATAGATCTAATATAATTAAAAGGGGTTACATGCAAACCTAGAGATTGATTGATATAATTTATCTGGATTAGGGTCAAACATAATAGTAAAATTCACAAATCAATAAAGCAATCTTAGGAATTTTAACTAGAAAGAGATTTCAGCTAATCAACTGAGGGTTGATTGTTAATAGTCTTGAGAAAGATATTAATATAAGATAGGAATTTTCATGGTTCAATGATAAATAGTTTAATTGCATATACCATAGGGTCGGTTTTTAAGATATCGTAAGGCGATTCATCACCTAAATACTATTTATTTGATATTGACTAATTGCTATACTTATTTTTTGAGCTTATTATTGTGTCAACTTTAGTTTTTATTTTCAATTAAATTTATGATTTGATTTTTTTGTTGGGTTACAAAGGAAAGAAAAACAAAGAGGCTAGCTCATAGAGTCGAATTCCCGATGAAGGGATCGATGGTAAAGGGTTCCTTGCACGTCGCCGTGGAGTGCATCCAAAAGGATCCAGGGGGACTCCCGAACAATATGCAGTCCCAGCGTTGCGGCCGAAGCTAAGTAGGCCAAGTGATCCGCACATTG
>JAOSBP010000206.1:11118049-11132521 GCA_027563825.1 Erythroxylum mucronatum
GCTTCACTCACCACCAAGCTTCAACGCGTTCAACGTTCAACGCGTCGCCGGCGAGATGTGGGACGACAGATACGACGATGGTTTCACTCACTGAAAGCTTTCCTTTTTTTTACTGTGTTTGCTGAGGCTGTAAAGAAGAGACGCCAGATACGACGGTGGTTCGACGCTTCGCCGGAGAGATTTGGGAGTCGTCGGACATCAGATGTTAAAAAGTTGGTTTTTGTCTTTAAGTAGTATACGGTAATAACCCATCCAAGCCTAATAATCCATCCATAACCGTATGATACAGATAACAGAGGGGTAAATTTGTCCCAAAAATTTCAAATGGGCATTTTGAATGAAATTACAAAAAACAGGGGCTAGATTGAACGAATTAAGAATATAAGGGTTAATTTGAATAATCAACTATAACACAGGAGCCATTTTATGTTATTTGCCAAAATTTTTAGCATAACCCATCATGCTAAGCTGAAGCTAATTTCTGAACAAACCAAAACAGCAACTAAATGATAAAAGCTCTACACCTTCCATCTCTTGAGGGTGTTTTAACTCATTTTGCTCATTAATATTGTTTTTTTTATTAAACCATCCGGTATCCGACGCTACACTGACAATCGACTAATTCGGATTCGAGCCGGGTTCTTTGAAATCACTCTATTGACCTGTCAGTAGAATCTACGGCTGGTATTAGATTTTTAGAAACTTAGTTTGCCCGTCAAAATAAGCAGTCATGCATCATTTGCAATATACCTTGAAGCTTAACTTGGAGTCCAGATCTTCTATCCAATTTTACGGTGTCTTATTCTGTCCCATAAATCTCAGCCATTTATTTATGTGGATCTTGTGTTTATTTATGCAGGATCCACGTGAGACCCACATAAATAAATAGTTGAGATTTATGGGACAAAATAAGATACCATAAAACTGGACAGAAGATCTTGTCTCCTTAACTTGTGGACCTGAGTCAGGCCTGAGTTAGAACAAACTTGTCCTATGCCCACTCATTTTTAACGGATTCAGATTAGGAGGCCTCAAGTTCAAAGTCACGTCTTTATTAAAGAACGTGAAGAATGCAAGCAAATTTATAAGTTACCTCTTTTAAAATGTACGAGTAACACTGCAAATTCGAATTAAGTTTCAATCAACTCAATCAATTAAGATCAAAATATAGTTGTTTTATTTAAGGATTAAAATAAAATTAAGTTACTCAATCCCTAAGCGTATTTTAAGTTTTTGAAGTCATTAACTACAAAAATGTTTATGGCCCAAACCCACATAACTCATTGCCATTCATACTCTTGGTGAAGGATTTGTACTTCTAAGAAGGTGTTTTGCATAATGTAGGAATAATCAATTTTAAACTTTTTAAGATTTTTAAATTAAGTTTCCAAATTTTTAAAATTTCAATTAAGTGATCAATCTTTTATTTAAGTCGTAGGTATGAGTATTTAGATTGTTGGTTCTAAGTACGAGTTATGGATATATTTAATTGATCATTAATTTTCTATGTAAAGACCTATATGTCATGGATAAAAAATTTTCGTTAGCCAAATCAACAAAATTGGTTTAGCCGAATTCTGCTGAATTGGATTGTCGTCATTTTGATCCATACCCTGCATGATTCTGACTGCGTGATACCTGCAAAATAGATGAAGGCACGCTGGGGGTTGTTTTCCAGGAGGCCTCTCCGACGCTCAAGCTAGTATTTTTGTAGGGTTTCTGCCGCTATAATCAGAGAACAATGGGGCTGTAGTGTCATACCTAAATTACGGTAAAATAATACCTTATATACCTGGGACTGCCGTTAGGTTCAGGTCTCTACGTAAGTTGCAGTGTTTGCATGGGAGTCTATCGTTCCATGGATCGAATGGACTGTGGTTATTGGGTTGTCGACATCCAGATCCGGAGTTGGGCCGGTCAAGGCCGGTCCAGCCGACCCAACCAAAAATAATAACAGAATTAACGTTCTACCTTCAATTCCTTTTATTTTCATTAATTTCTTATCAAAGTTTTAGAATGTTTCTGATTTTTTACAGAATAAGCCGAAGCATTACATTATAGATGTGTGTTTCTAAGTCAGAATTCAAATCCAATATAATAATTTAAATTTTGAATAATTTCTATTGACTTTACCTTTTCTTGACTTTTTTTTTTTCAATGGCCATTACTGATCTGAATGTCGTGTTCATTGTACCCGTAGATTCTTTTCCCATGTGTACGTGGACCAAGCAATAATTGGTTTTTTTTCTTTCTACAAATGATTAAAAAAATATTTAATCAGTTCAATTATAAAAATTTTGACCGTTCAATTTTTCGATTCAATTTATTTTAATAATTCTCACTATAAAAAAAATTGCAAATTAACAACAAAAAATTTCCTGCAACAAATTTCATTGATTCCTCCTAAATTGGATTGATTTATCCTAAAGATTTCATTTCAATTAGAATTTGGTTATTCACCATATACGAGGATCCCCACTAAGCATCTATGACTGAATGGTTAAAGCGTCCAAGTTATAATTGGCGAATTCGTAGGTTCAATTCCTACTTAATGCACGCCAATAGAACCTTTCAATAAGTCTATTAGAATTGACAATTGGCAACGAAAATTGATTTTCATAAGAAAACATGTCGAACCAAATGATTTTTTGTGATTGGAAAAAAATTCGTCGTTAAAAGAGGAGGGAAATTTTTTGCCAAACTTTTTCAACAAAATGTAACGACGAAATAATAAAAGTCGTTGTAAAAATAGATGCCAATGGTCCCGTTAAAAATTGCGTACGAAGTTTACTAACGAAAATATGTTTCCATAGGGAATTTTTCGACTGAAATAAAGTTTCGTAAGTAAATTACTACGGAGTGATGTTTCCGTAAGTAATTTCCCTACAAAAACACCATTTTGCGTAGGTAAATTCCCTACAGAAACTCCATTCCGTCGATATTGTGGTTTAAATTGAAAGGAAAACGAATTCCTTAGGTAAATTTCCTACGGAAACTCCATTCCATCGATATTGTGGCAATTTAAACTAGAAAACCGAAGCCCCCCCTCCCTTGTCGTTCTTCTTCGTTGCTCCTCTGTTGTCATTTTGTTCTTCCGTCAACGTCGTTCATCATCTTCATTTGTTCTTCCACCAACTTCCATTGTCTTGGGTTTACTGTCTCGAGGTTGATCGTCCATGCTCTGCTCTTGAGTTTATTTTTTTTACTTCAATTTTGTAGTTAAATGGTTTTTATGTTCGTTGGTTTTGTTACTGTGAATTGAGTTGTCAGGGTTTATTTAGGTTGTTAGTGGGTCATTGTTTGTTGTTCTATCTTAATGTTGGTGAATAATGAAAAAAAGACAACAACTTTGAAAAAAATAGGGACGAATTTTTGAAGTGTACCAAGTGTTCGGTGAAAGTTCTCTAAGAGGTCTCTCACATCATTATACGTTGCTTTCATCTTCCTTAGGTGTTAAACTATCTTTAGAAGACATACTTATAATATAACTGTTAATTTCTTGAACTACAGTAAACATATACCAAAATGTTGTTATACATTATATTAAAAGTATTCACTTTATTTCATTTTGTTTCTTCAGTTTATCCTTTATAGATGATATGTTATTTCTTTGATGAGCAAATGCCAATTGTTTAAAAACTTTGATGAACTCTCTGCATGTATTCGACATGCTCTCAAGATTATCAATTAAAAGGCATAAAATCTATCTTTTGATATCTGTCAAGGCATCTCAACTAGTAAAGTGGTTCTACTATATTTTAAGGCTAATTGCCAAATAACATCCATTTAAATACTTACAAATTCTTATTACCACCAAGAGACTAACCTTTATGGGATGCGAACCTCTGTTTGACACTATTTTTAGGATAGTCAATCACTAGAATAAGAGCCTTTTTTCCTTTACTAATTGAATACAACTAATCAATTTACTGTTTAGCAACCTTATATGATTTGGGGCTCATATTTGATTCTCCCTAAGAAGTTATTCCAATATGGAAGAAAGGACTATGAGGAACTACTTATGGTAAAGAAAAATAGAGAATCTTTATAGATAAAGAGACACTTTATGTTAAGTGGATCCACTTTAACATTTAAAAAGGTTAAATTTCGCTAACATGTGGATGCAAAAATTCAAATCCACATGCATGTATGTTGACATTTTGCGGAGTATGAAATGCAAATTTTTCTAACTCTCACATTGTTATTTTCTCTATTTCATAAATCTTGGGTCCTAACCCTTAATATGAGGACGAGATGTTACATTTTTAGTAGCTTACTCTTAGTCTTTTGTATGTATTTAATGTCTATCTATAACTTATTTATCTTTTTTTTTTTGTGTTTAAGAGAGTTATAGATGCATAAAATATAAAAAGGAAGTAAAAGGGTTGGAATTAACACATTTTTATGTTTTTGGCAGATTTGACCTTTGTTGCTTTGAGAATTTTTATCTCAAGATCCATAAGGCCAAAAATTATGAAATCTTGTTGGCTTACTCTAGACACATTGAGGCATCTCCAGACCAAGTTTCAGAATTTTATGGTCTAGAATTTGGGAGAAACGAAAATTTGAAGTTGGGCTCATGTCAACACGTTATCAGACTCGCAACAGACTAGACCCGTACCTATTTTCAAGCCCGTTTCTCATGATCCGACCGTGGGATCAGGCTGAAATGTTTATGATATATTCTACACATCTTGGGCTACAACATATCAAAAATTCATCCGTTAATCTTTCCTAAATTTAGAGAAACGAATTTTACAAATCGGCCCAGAAAACCTGTTTGCAGTCCAATCCGAGGAAGATGCTTGTCAAGCCCAAGTCCTACCCTTTCCAGCCCCTTAACCCTAGTATTTAAGCTTCTCTTAGTTTTGTATTAGAGGATCGGTGGTACACTTCTCTCTTGTGCCTACACAAGAACTCTTCTTTTTTCTCTTTGGTTCTATGTAAGCAAACAATAGACAAAGGAGGATTCTTATTTTAATTATGCAATGCTAAGGATTTTGGTTTGCAAGGGGGGTTAGTAGCCTTGTACCTATGTGTTCTATGAGAATTTGAGTTCTATTCGTCATGTACATGCTTAGGCAAAATGCGATTTTGGTGATTTCTACATGAAACGAATCATTGTTTTATTTTTTTAATTTGATAAATGCAATATTCATGTTAAACAATTGAAACAAACTGCTAGTTAATTAAAATTGACCTATCGAAATTAATTAACGTATAGTGGCTAAGGTTTTCGTCAACAAAAACTTATTTTTATTGATTGGAATCTAAAATCATCAAACCTAATAAATTAATTACGACTTTTCAGATTAGTGGATAGGGAACAACACTTGTTTGATTTCAATCAATTACGTATTTAGTTCATACATACTTTTATGGTGGACTTCTGCATATTTAGGGTTAGAAATGGACTTTTCTATGACTAACTAATTAAGAACAACAAGAATGAATATTTTGCCTAAGATGAACACGATGTTATCCTTTATCTTTCAATGATTAGAACACATAGTGATCTTAGGTGAAAGCTCATCTTGCAACTGCTTTTATAATTGATTATTTAATTTTTTTTCTTTGCAGCTGCCGAATCCTTGTCTAATCCTTTGTTTTTATTTATTTTCTTTACAAAAACTCTCTCGGTTTTCTTTTTATTAATTAGTCACATTCAAAAACAATCGTTTTCATTAATTTGGCTTGATAGTAGATTAACATAGTCATAAAATAATCTTCACTAATTAGCTGTCAGTTGCATGGCTTTCATGTTAGCTAGGTGTTAGAATTCTAGGTTAGTTAGGTTGTATGTTAGCAACGTAGTGTCTTACGTAGTAGTAGTAACTGAAATAATAAAAAAAGAGACAAAAATCAATTCATTACTTTTCGGTAAATTAATTTGCCATGTCTAGATTATGTCTAGATTAATGTGTCCTTATATCATACATTGCATGTAGGATAGAGTTTTAACTTTTGCCTAACTAAATTTTTATGTACTGGTCTAACTATACTAAAATTTTGCCCTCTAATTTGCATGCATTCAGCTTTGATATAAGAAGTAGTTATAATTGTGATTTTCGATCCGATCACCATCCACACTCACATAGGAACACACTTAGGTTAGTGGCACTGGATCTTGAGTTGGTTGGATGCTTGAGTTCTTTAGATTTTCTAAGCACATATAATCTGGAAGTTTGCTTGTCTTTTCTTTTTGGGTGCTGAATAGAAAATCATTATTTGAATCATTTTTCTAGTTCCTCATGGGATCAACCTCATACTCTATTTTATACTACCAATTATCATTCTTGAGTTTGGGAACTAAATTTGTAGGCCCGCGACAGCCTAATAAATTTTTGGCGCCATTGCCGGGGAACTAACAAATTTAACTTAATTCAAGCAGGTTGTGTACTTTGTTTAGTTTCTTTGTAATGTGCAAGTTGTATGTCTAACGACGAAAGACCAGTGACTAGTGAAGAGATTGAACAATTTCATTAACTCATTGACAAAGCACTTGAAAAGACTCCTGAACCAGAAAAAAGGTTGAGGTTTCAAGATCTTAGAGAACAACTTGAAGCACAAAGGAGGCTTTTATTCTCATCTTTGGACGGCAAATACAAGGTGAACCTAGATAGTATCCCAAGTCCTTAATCCTGACTCACTGAACATGGCTGCACCTACCCAACCTCGCACACTCAAGGAGTTAGCAGCTCTTGATATAGAAAATCAACCTTTATGCATTAATCTTCCTAATGATGCTATTAATTTTGTGTTGAAATATAGATCAATTCACTTACTCTTAGTTTCAATGGCCTTGCAACTAAGGACCCCCATAAGCACCTCAAGGAGTTTCATATGGTATGCGCTGGTATGAAGCCACAGGGAGTATCTGAGGAGCATATTAAGTTGAGAGCTTTTACCTTTTCTCTAAAGGGTTTAGCTAAGGAGTGGCTTTTCTCCATTCCATCACGTTCCATCGAGTCTTGGAATGAGATGAAAAAGGCATTCTTAGAGAAGTATTTCCCAGCTTCTAGAGCAGCAAATATCAAAAAGGAGATTTGTGCCATCAGGCAAAGCCATGGAGGGAATTTATATGAGTTCTAGGAGCAATTCAAGACTTTGTGTGCTCAATGTCCTCACCATCAAATTTCGAATCAACTCTTAATTCAATACTTTTATGAGGGGTTGATGCCACAGGATAGGAACATCATAGATGCTGCTAGTGGAGGTGCTTTGGTGGACAAAACTCCAAAGGCTACAAGACAGTTGATAGAGAACATGGCAAACAATTCTCAACTGTTTGGCACATGTGCAGATCTTCACCCTAAAAGGGTGAAAGAGGTAAATATTTTCGGCCTTGAGAATAAGGTTAATGATCTAACATCTCTAGTTCGTTCTTTGGCTTGTGGTAACATGCAGCAAGTTAGGTCATGTGGAATTTGTGCTAATCCTAGACATACATCAGACATGTGCCCTACTATGCAGGATGAGTCTTATGAGCAAGCAAATGTTGCAGGGGGTGTGTTTCCTAATGCTCAACAAAAGAAGTATGATCCCTTCTCCAACACTTACAATCCTGGTTGGAGGGATCATCCAAATCTTAGATATAGGAACCATCAACAACAGCAGCAAGGTAATGGTGGATTTTGGACGTGTGAATCCACCTGGTTTTCAGCAACATTCTTCCTTCCAGTCTATACCAGCCCCACCACAACCCAATCCCATTTCTTCAAGGTTAGATATGGATGAGATGAAGGTTATGATGTTCCTGGCATCTAATACATTGACCGTGCAACAGAGTTTCATGCAATTTCAATAGGAGACTAAGTCAAGTATTCAGAATTTAGAGAAACAAATGGGACAGTTGGCTTCTAGTGTAAACAAGTTAGAGGCATAGGGAAGTGGTAAGTTGCCTTCCCAAGCAGTCAACCCAAAGGAGGGTGTTAATGCAATTACACTGAGGAGTGGAAAACATCTTGGAGAGCAAAAATTAAAGGAAATAGCTTTGGAGGAGGAAGAGGAATTGGTGGCTGAATCAATTCCTAAGAGTACTTTGAATCCTAATCTTGATTCCTTTGAGGCTGGACCCTTTGTAGTTGCTCCTAAGGTAAGTTTTTCTTCTCCCGTAAATTCTCCTTATAAACTAACTTCACCTTTCCCTTTGTCTTCTTTTTCTTCTCAGTCTAGGAAGGAAAACAAGGATAAGGATATCTTGGAGCTGTTTAAAAAGGTTAAGATTAATATCCCTTTGATTGAGGCAATCAAACAAGTGCTCAAGTATGCAAAGTTCTTGAAGGAGCTGTGTACCACAAGAATAGCTCATAAACTTAAAGGTGTGGAGACGGTGAACATGAGGGAAGCAGTGTCTATAGTTCTTCAGAAGAAATTTCCACTAAAACAGAAAGATCCAGGTGCATTTGCTATTCCTTATGTTATTGGTAGCACTAGGTTTGAAAAGGCTCTATGTGATTTAGGGGCATCTATTAGTGTGATGCCTAAACATGTTTATGATTCTATTAGATTAGATTCTTTGTCTGAAACTAGTATGGTAACCCAGCTTGCTGATAGAACTTTTGTATATCCCTTAGGTGTGCTAGAGGATATCTTAGTTAAGGTAAATGATTTGTTCTTTCCATGCAATTTTTATGTGATTGATATGGAGTATGATAGTTCACACACTAGCACTCCTATTTTGTTAGGAAGACCATTTTTTAAAACTGCCAAGACTAAGATTGATGTTGATGCTGGAACATTGTCTATGAATGTGGGTGACAAGTTTATTTTGTTTAATATTAATGAGTCCATAAAATATCCATATGACAATGTATAGTCTATCCCTCGTTTTGATGTTATTGATGAGTATGTCTAGCAGGTCTTAGATTTTAGTTTAGTTTATGGCTTGAGTTTGGCTCTAAGCCATAGGTTAGTTGAGCAGGTGTTAGGGCATATAGAAAGGAATATCTGTATCCCCGAGATTGTGCAGGATTCGGTTTGGGCTTTGCATTCTTTGCAAGCCAAACCACTCAGGTATGACTGTGAATTCATCGATTTACCTATTTCGCACTAGAGGCTTTTATCTTCTGTTTTGCAGGCACTAGAACTAGAGTTAAAGCCCTTGCCTGATCACTTGAAGTATGTCTTTCTTGGAGACAATAACACACTTCCTGTGATCATAGCAAAGAGCTTGACTAGTATACAGGAGGAGACGCTAGTGAGGATCTTGAGTAATCATAGGACTGCAATTGGATGGACTTTAGCAGATATCAAAGGAATCAGTCCATCAACTTGCATGCACAGTATTCATTTGGAGGAGAATTCTAAGCCATCTAGAGAGATGCAGAGGCGATTAAATCAACATATGATGGAGGTGGTAAAAGCATAGATATTAAAGTTCTTGGATGCAGGTGCGATATATCCTATTTCAGATAGCAGATGGGTAAGCCCGATTCATATGGTTCCCTAGAAAGCTGGGATCACTGTTGTTAAGAACAAGGATGAGGAGCTTGTCCCTACACGAGTCCAGAGTGGATGGAGAATGTGTGTGGATTATCATCGGCTGAATTTGGCAACCAGAAAGGCCCATTTCCCTCTTCCTTTCATGGACCAAATGTTAGAGAGACTGGCAGGTAAATCTTATTACTACTTTCTAGATGGATATAGTGGATATAATCAAATTGTCATTGCTCCTGAGGATCAGGAAAAGAGCACGTTTACTTGTCCATTTGGAACATTTGCATATAGGAGAATGCCTTTTGGATTGTGTAATGCACTTACTACATTTCAGAGATGTATGATGCATATTTTTTCTAACTATGTTGAGAGAATAATTGAGGTTTTTATGGATGATTTCACTGTGCATGGAGATTCTTTTGACATATGCTTGGAAATTTTGTCTTTTATTTTAAGAAGGTGCATTGATACTAATCTTGTTCTTAATTATGAGAAATGTCATTACATCGTAGAACAGGGTATAGTACTAGGGCATATTGTGTCTTCTAGAGGTATTGAGGTTGATAAAGCCAAGGTAGATGTTATATTATCCTTGCCTTACCCCTTATGCGTGAGAGAGATTAGATCTTTTCTTGGACATGCAGGCTTCTATAGGAGATTTATCAAGGATTTTCAAAGATTGCAGCTCCTTTGTGCAGGTTACTTGCTAAGGATATAGATTTTGTTTTTGATGATGGATGTAGACAGGCTTTTGATGAGTTGAAGAGGCATTTGACCACTGCCCCTATCATTTAAGCACCTAAATAGGATCTACCATTTGAGATAATGTGTGATGCTAGAGATTTTGCTGTAGGTTTAGTTCTTGGGCAACGACACCAAAAATTTGTTAGGTTGTCGCGGGCTTACAAATTTAATTGCCAAACTCAAGAATGATAGTTGGTAGTATAACACAGAGTATGGGGTCGATCCCACGAGGAACTAGAAAATGATTCAAACAATGATTTTCTATTCAACACCCAAAAAGACAAGAATTTTCACATCAGGCGTAACTCTGTGACTTGAAAAGTTACACTTTAGGTACTCAATCTTAGTCTTATTCAACTTAAGCCCCTCGACTCGAGCGTATCCCTCCAAGTTCTAGCTTTACATTAACACTCTTTTGCTTTATACACTAAAATAATTTCATTAGCAAATAACATACATCAAAACATATCTCTGTTGGATATTCTTGGTGAGTTCATCCATAACCATTGCAAATAAGAAGGGACTTAATAAGGATCCTTGTTATAGTCCAAATCGATAGGAAAATGATCTACATCTTTCTGTCATCCTTACTTTAGTCTTAATACTTTCATATATATTCCTAATAATCCTTATATAAATCATAAGAACTCCTTTGACTTTTAAATATCTCCACATAACTTTCCTAAGTACCTTGTCGTAAGTCTTCTTTTAAGTCAACAAAAATTATGTGCATGTCTCTCTCTTTGTCCCTATAGCATTCTATTAATCGCCTAAGGAGATGCAAAACTTACGTCACGAATCTTCCTAGCATAAAATAAATTGGTTCTCTGAGATAGTTACTGTAACACCGAATACTCCCTGAGAGGATATACAGATGTCACACAAAACAATCCTAAAGCATACCAAGATATTCCAAAAATTCATTAAAAATAAGATCACATACTTCACATTCATATTTTGATGAGTTATATATAGAACATCATGTGCACATTGTACTTATCATATACATGCCTTACATACAAATTCATCCTATATTATAGTTATTATAAACCATTTATACAAAATACAATATGTCTCAACACATTGAAATACAACTTAAAACTTAAACATAACATTTTCCAAAATCATATCAACTCCTTCATTGGCCACTGCGGTTCTCCCAGCCTTGAGCTTCTTATCAGAACCTACATAGAGGCAAAACCACCGTGCTAAGCATATAGCTTAGTGGGGAATAACTAAATAAGATATATAATGACAAGTATTTTTAACAGTCATCTAACATTCACATGCACTGAATCAGATCATATCATAAGCAATCTTTAATTGTTCATATTAAAGAGCAATCCAAACATTATTTCTCTCATAATAGAATGTAATTCATCAGTACAAAACATTCTTGCATCAGAACAAAACATATAAGTATCAGAACAGAACATCATTACTTCAGAACAGAATGTACAAGTCTCAGAACAGGATATAATTATGTCAGAACAAAACCGAAATTGTATCAAAGCAGAATATATCTTGTATCAAATTAGAACTTATCTGGTATTAGATTAGAACATATATCAAAACACAAAACAGATTAGCCTTCTAGTCCTTTTTACAGAAACATGTAATGGGACCAGAATAGAAGATACCTATGATTGGTATCTCAGAAACAGAAGAGACTTAAGTCTCTGAAACAGAAGACACTGAAGTGTCTAAGATCAGAAGACACTAGAGTGTCAAGTATAGAAGACACCGAAGTGTCTAGTACAGAAGACACCTTAGTGTCTAGTTACAGAAGCAGCTACAGACCCTTTGAAGCATGCCTATTTACCCACAACTAGGACTTAGTAGTTTGAAAAACAAAACATTTCGAATTTCAGAATCACATGTAAGTGATGTAGTGCATAACATATGACTTTATTCCATTTAGCTCAAATTTAACATATTCATTCACGTTCGATCAAACTTAACATTCCTTATAAACATAAACATTTGTAATAATGCACCAATGAATACATTAAGTAATTACACATTATATATATTCACACAAGTTCCCAATTCACAAGCATTCACAACTAATACATTACTCTTGTTCTTTAAATCACATTAGCATTTATAAGTAAACCTCATTCCTTTAACAACTTATAAGTTCCAAAATTAGATATTTTGTTATCAAATAACACCTTCCTTAAGTTATTACTTCAATTAATAATCCAAACCTTATTAACCCTTTAATTAACTAATTCCAAAATAAACTAGGTTCATTTTACACTTTAATCAAGTCCAATTACACAATTAAAAAGTGTCATAACCTTATATAGTCCAAAAATATACAAAATCAACCTTTTTCCCTTCCAAAGCATTTTCCACGACCGTAGGAAGGTGTCATATAAATCCCACAATCGTGGGATGAGTGAACCACTCATCCAAAGGTTCACTCACCCATGACCTTCATTTTGTTTCCCAATTTAACTCCTTCATACTCCATCCAACACACCTTCACCAAAGTCCATCAATTTTACTTCAATTCTACCTTATTCATACTTCAATCCCTTATCAAATTCATGCCCAAATCCATTTTAAAATTCATTCTTTAGGCAACTCACATATCATTATCTTTCATACATCAAAACTAAAACAAAATTTGTCATGCAACGATCAATTTTCCAACACTCATTTATCATCATCATAACACACATTCCGTGTCAATTCAATCATCATAGAACTTGTGTTAATACATGCTATCAAGTTTAAAATTCCCTTACCTATTTAACTTCAAATTTTAACTCTAAAGAACCAGCTAATCTAGCCCTTCTAAGGAACTAACACACATCCAAGATCAAGGTGCAAATATTAGCACCAAAAAGACAGAATAAAACATAACAAGATCTAGTTTCCTTGATACAGCATCTTACAAAGATGTTAAGTGATGATGATCCAAATTGAAGAAAAATCTAGGAGTTTGTGAGAGTAAGATAGAGTTTTGGTGGAGAGCGGCAAAGGATAGTGAAATTGCAGCAGAAACATCAAATGGAATGGAGTGATTCAACACTTATTTAGTGCTACGTGTCATAAATTTGAAAGGGCACGTGTCCTTCAATGAATCAACCTACATGTCACACATAGAAGTGAACCTCTTGTCCTTCATTTAAGCTATCAAATGTCACAATTCTATTAGGCCATTTTTCACTCACCCAATCCTGTCAAATGTCATTCAATGTATAGACTTAGTCATACTAATTTTCATATACCGACTTATCTTACCACTTGACAATTTTTCTAGTCCAAATGTACATTTTAACACATCAATTTTCTAATGGTATCAATCAATTCCAAGTTACTAATCATGGTCCATCAAACCAAGATTCAAGACATATATAATTCACAATCATATCATAATTTCAACACCTACCACATTGACTTTCATGAACATGCAACATTTAAACTAGGGTATAATTTGGGGCCTTACAATTCTCTCCCCCTTAAAAGAATTTCATCCTTGAAATTCATACCTGATGAGAATAGCTGAGGATACTAAGCTCTTATGGTTGATTCCGATTCCCATGTTGCTTCTTTGAGATCATGGTGTTGTCAAAGTACTTTCACCAATCGTATTTGCTTTTTGAGTTGTCAGACTTCTCTGGCTAAGATAGATACAGGCCTTTCGTCATAAGTAAAATCCAGATGTACTTGAATTTCTTGCACAGGAATCGTATGTGTATCATTAAACCGATATCTTCTTAGTATTGAAACATGAAACACGTCATGCAACTTGGTCAATTCTTCAAGAAGAGCTAACTGATAAGCTACTGGTCCGACTCTCTTAAGAATCTCATAAGGACCGATGTATTATAGGCTGAGCTTACCTTTCTTCCCAAACCGAAGTATGTGTTTTCACGGTGACACTTTCAAGAATGCTTTATCTCCTACCTAATACTAGGGGTGTTCATGGTAGGGTAACCTGACCCGTTCATAAATAACCTAAACCTGAACCTGAATATCAGGTTCGGCAATTTCATGAACCTAAACCTAAACCTAAAGAACCTATAGGATCGGTTAACCTATTTTCAGGTTCAGTTATCAGGATAACCAGAACCTATTCATATCAATATATATGATAAAAAAAATTGGTGAAAACAAATACAAATTATTCATAAAAGTATGCATATAAAATCCATCAAAGATATGTATATAAAATCCATCAAAGATTAATCTAATATGTTAAAAGATCCATACTAGAAAAAAAAGAGATAAATTATTAAACAATTATTCTTCGAATAGGATGGTAGGATGATCTAC
>JAOSBP010000206.1:11161982-11179452 GCA_027563825.1 Erythroxylum mucronatum
CTGGGGGAGGAGAGGTCGTCAGGTGAACCAACAAAGGATGATGATCAGAGCCCAAGAAGGGAAGATGTTGATTCACCGTGAGGGGAAAAGCTCTCAGCCAAGCATTCGAGCCAAAAACCCGGTCTAACCTAGCTTGCGTCAAACCACGTCTCCAAGTGAACTTCGATCCTAGAAAACCCAAATCATGGAGCTCGTACTGATTGACCCAATCCCGTAAGTGATTATTAACAATACGAGTGTGCTGAACGCCCCCTCTTTTGTCAGAAGCCGCCAATTTAGCATTGAAATCGCCGCCTACCAACCAGGGTTCCGAGGAAAGCAAACCGAGCCAACCTAAGAGGCTCCAAAGGACGTATTGATTGGTCCGTTGGGGGCTGGCATAAACAGGCGTAAAAGCAAAAGAACGATCCCCATATTTGACCTTCGTGTGAATGAATTGGGGATGAGTGATGACCACCGACACCTTAATATCATCTTTCCAAAGTAACCAAATACCTCCAAAAAAACCAACAGCTTCAACCTGAAACAAGAAATCAAAGGCTAATTGCCTAATAACTGTAAGGGCCCGATGCCCGCTAATACGAGGTTTATGCATATATAATTACGTAGTATCGCTTGGATGTTTGGCCCACCCATCCCTTGGCAATTCCATAAAAGAATTGACATCAGATACTAGGACTTTGATTGGGTAAGAAAGCATCCGATTGAACGGCATCGAGAGCCTGGGGGATGCCCGAGTCATCACCCGCCAGGATCTCCATCGCATTTGTATCTTGCAAATTCGTCGTTAATGACCCCGTCGGGTCATCGGGAGGCTCGAAAGGAGGTAATAATTCAGACATCTGGTCACCCCAGGCCCGAGCTTGAATAGTACCTACTTGCATAGGACAATTATCAGTAGTACCACAATCTTAAGGAGATAATAAAGTATGGTCACAAATCATTTTAGAATGTGAATCAAGATTACAAGCAATATGTTTATCCTGTGCGGTAGGAATTAGAGGTACCTCTAAATTGCTGGTCGTGCCTACCTGTGGACGACTGGCTACCTTCGGACTAGTAGTAATTGCAGGGGAAACATGTACCTTAGCTTTATCTTTGTGATTAGCCTTGGGAAGACGTGTACTAGGCTGAGAAACAGACGCCCCATCCTTACCTGCGGAAAAATTCAAAGTAATTAAATCATTGAAATGCCAACGGCTCCCTGTCCCTGTCAATCTAGTCGACTCAGAGGCCGTCGTCGCAGTAGCATTGGCATGGTCGCCTGGCTCTAGTTCTGTCAATGCCGAAAACCGTGAGCCTCCCCCCTTCGTAGCCAACGGTTGTTTGCGAGACTGTCGTGGATTGGGACGTTGGGTGGTAGCCAGAGTGGAGCGCCTTTAGACCACCATCCATGGCTCGTATCCATTAGCACCAGATACCGGTGGATCGCCACCCTTAGTCTCAGCCAACCCACGTGAAGAAGTGGAATCCGCCGGCAGTAGGGTGGTGTCAGGTGTAGACGAAGGACATTTGGTAGCATCATGGCCTACCATGCCACACGTGAAGCAGACCGTCGGAAGGCCCTCATAAACCACTCTAACCGTCTCTCCGTCGAAGTCCACCGTAGTGTGTAGAGGAACTGTAAGATCAATGTCAACAGCAACGCGAGCGAACCGACCCCTTTTTGTCTGCATGGTAGTCTCGTCAATTTTGATCGTCTGTCCCACTTGGTTCCCCAACGCGGCAAGGATGAGAGGATGATAACGTGCAATGGACAATTCTGGAAATCTAATCTATGTAACAGCTCGGGTGACTTTGCCTTGTGAGGGTCGGAAGCCGGGTGTCCATTGTTGGACAGACAAAGCATGGCCGAAAATGACCCAAGGGTCATTGGTTAATACATTAATGAAGTCGGAATGATCCATGAATTTCACGAGATAGTAATCGTAGTCCAAGTCGATGACTTTCGTTGGACCCTTCGGACGTCAAAGCAACGCCAGCCGAGTGCAGAGAACCTTATAACCAATGCGTCTACCCAGAAGTTTGCTGACACCGAGTTGTCCCACTGCTTATCGAGTTTCTCCTTGAATGGTTTGGAGAGTAGCACACCCTTCCCGGCCTCCCCGGTCAGCTGGGTGATGTCCCCCTCCTCAGGCTCAATCAGCTCCTCCAGCCAAACACGGGACACTGGTTCCACGTCCACCGTTGAGTGACCTAAGAACGCACTGTAAGAAGGTTTAGGATCAGGCGGAGGGTCCTCCTCCCGCTCGCGAACCCGGACCTTCTTGGGTAGGTGACCCTCATACATGGGGAGGCCATGAAACCCACGAAAGTTAATTAGTAAATAAGAAGAGCACGCGAAGACGAAGATCAATAGTGAAAGACTTTTAGAAAATGGGTAATACTAATGTTTATAGTAATTTATCAACAAAAATGTTTATAGTCCTCGTATGATTAACCTATACTTGTCAGTGCTAATTATTATTATACAGTATACTTGCAGTTAAAACTTAAACATATTTATAAATAAAATAATTCAAACAGAAACAGTGATACTATTGTAAGGCTCTAATAACGGTAGTGTTAGGATTTATTTTCAATATATCCTATTTTCATTTTTGTTTTTGGCATTTTATTTGGACATGGGAATTTTTCTAATAGCTTTAGTTGATGTGCCTAATTTGAAAATTGGATTAGAATTGGAAGTATATTCTGAATTAAAGTGTTGATCGTTTATCCAATATTATCCTCTTTTTAAAAGGTTTGGTCAAAGGCAATTTGAGGAAGGTTGCGTGAATAATGGGTTGGGTGAATAATGTGGATTTGACAGATTGCTTCTTTGGGGCTGATGTGGCAGACATGTGTAGGGCATCATAATTCTGATTTGTGCATTGCTCATTGTGGCTGTCGAGAAAAGAAAATAGAGTGTATTGGGCTGTGCGGCTACTGGTTGGTTTTCAGCTTCGTATCTAGTGATTGTGTGGTTGGTTGTAGGTTTGCTTTTCGTGTGCTGCGCAGACTGCCTGGGTGTGGTGTGTGTGAGAAACCGTGTGTTGAATTTGTCTTGGCTGTGTGGTCGTTGCATCATTGGTGATGTTAGGCTTGTCTTGGCTGTGTGGCTGTTGTGTCATTGGAGATGTTAGGCTGTTACACTGTTGAGTTTTGTCCACTTGATTAAGTTATTTTTGTGAAGCTTTTGCAGCAGCATAGTGACGTGATTCTCTTCTCCAGCAACAAGTCCAAGTATTATGTGTAGTCGAAGCAGTTGCTGGATAATTCAAGTTGTTTGATGTTTGCAGTATAAAGAGTGCTGGTGCTGTCACTGGACCTTTCGGGTGAAAAGTTTCAGCTTTGGATTTGTTGTCTTCTTGTGTTATTTGTCTTTGCTCTTGAGTATAAATAGTTTAAAAATTCTCTGACGAGGTTAACACGAGTTGGTCGTGTTATCGGCGTGAAAATCTTTTACAGGTAGTTAGGTTGTGGGTTGATTACATAGATTGGGTCTTTTGGTGTAGATCAATCTTTTGTAATTTTTTTGAACTACAGTGGAAGAAATTAATATGGGTGAGGGCCTCGCAGACGTAAGCAAGTTAGCCGAACTGCGTTACCAAACGTCGTAGTCTTTGCTATTTTGCATTCATGATTTTTAATTTGTTTGCGCGAAAATTATCTTTGGATAATTTGCAAAATTATTGACAACTTAGTTATTTGAGGTAGTTTGAATTTTAAAAGTAGAGATACGAGCAGTAACATCTTGGTGAAAGGATTCTTGATTTTGGTGTTGCGACATATCAGGTTGAAACACATGTACGACAATGTTTTGTGGCTGGGAATGTGATATTTTTTTGATTTACAAATCTACTTCAGGGTCTACTATAATATGCCTCGTCTAAAGTCAATTTCGCTTGCTTGATACTATAAGGTGGTCCAAACCAGAACTCGTATGTTTAATCTGGATTGGGAGAGCGCAGTTATAACTAATAGTTTTGTTTTATGTTCTCGATTGTTGTTGGCAAAATTACATATATACTCCAAACGTAAAGGTATTTGGGATTGGGGAGGAAGAGGTAGGTGTGAAGATAGTTGAGAAGAAGGAGCAGATGAGTTATGAAGGTGGTTGGGGGAGAGGAATAAGTAAGTCTGAAAACGATATTCAAAGAAGAGAAGGTGAATTTATTGATTCTATTTTAAGATAAAGAAAGATAGTGTGAGTCTGCAATACCTAATTAGATAGTACTTATCAAGATCAACGGGTTAGGGTCTTACTTTTATATCAACAATCATGTCTTAATGCAACAAAGGATCTGTTATTAAATCGTTTTGTCTGGCTGGCCATGACTCATGAATCGAGCTCCTCATGATTATAACAATAAACAAATGTGGTCCGTTCCTTAATATTATTGGGCACCAGCCACCAGATCATCAAAGATGTTTCAATTTTGTGTCAGATTATTTTCAAACACGTGGTTAAGTGAATCCTGTGTGAATAATGAGTATCCGTTACTTATAATTGTCCGATACACCCATACAAATAATGATGGTTCGCTGGGACAAATTGGAGGATGGCATGCAATGATACATCACATTCACGGTTCTCATCGAAATGACTTCAAACAAACCAGGAACAGTGACTTAGGTCAGTGTGAAATTGGTCTTTGTTGCATGGTGCAGACGGCATCGTCTATGAGGCTCAGCCTAGCGTCCGTACTGATATTATCTTTAGTGGAAGACCCACCCATTGGGATTCTACTACGTTGTCCAATAAGTGAGTGAACCAATCAGGAATCAGTCTCTCCGCCAAGTTTTACTGTAAAATTCCAAATGGGTATCAAATAGAATTGAGAATTCAAATCAAGACGCTTGAGTATCGATAGCTTGGAAGTCGCTTAGCCCATCAAGAAAGCATTATTAGTACTTGGTATGTCGAACCGTGACCTCGGAAAGTGCTGACCTTAAAACTTAGTCTTTGATAGTGCTGTATGGCTTAAAAGATGCAAGATTTTATTAAATGTCTAGTTCATTTAAATAACAAAGCACATCATACAGTATGTCCTGCCTTCATTAGTCATTACAGACCGCCAATTGTTAGCAGATCGTACCAGTGTGTTGAATTCATTATAATAATCCACCGTCCAAATTTGCATGTCTCGGACTAGAAAGTGAAGAAAATATATAGCTGGGCCGGTGCCCGCGCTAGGGCAGATGAGAGGTTGGAGATTCGGAGTGATATAAATGAGTGATAATGAATTCTCAAGTTGGGACACCCTGCAAGTTGGGAACACAGGCTAGATGTCCGTCTTCTTCTTTTCGTCCTTTCCATTTTGGGGGATAGGGAAGAGAGAGAGGGCAGGCTTCCAACGTTGAGTAGACGTGTCGAAAGCTATACCATTGGCAAATAAGGCGGTGCAATGAATTCGTTTTAAGGAATACATCAAAATTCAACGCTAAAATGACGTAAAGAATAGTAATGCACTAAGTTTGGTTTGTTATTATTTATGCACTAAAAATCTTCAAAAATAAATCTTTTCATTTTCTTTTTAACATATTCTTTTTATGTCATTCTCATAATTTGATTTATTTACTTAATTTGCTAAGTAATTAAATTTAAATATATATATTATTTTACATAAAGCATATCATTACTAAGATCTCATTCAGACATTTAAAATGACACTAATATTGAATATAATATTAAATTTATTTTTAATATTTATTTTTAAGTGTTATAAATTCATTAATAAAATATATATTTATCCAAAATGATCTACTTTAGTACAAACTATTCATGATTCCCGAGGTCAAAAAAAAGAAGTTATTTGTGAAGATGCAAGAATCATATAGGAAGGATGTCAAGCGTGCATTTGGAATTTTCCAGTCACGATTTACAATTATCAAGGAACCAGCATGTTTTTTAAAAAAATCCGTATTACATGATATTATATCAGCATGTATTATAATGCACAATATGATTATTAAGGACAAACGTGATACTCAAGCGACTATACAAGATTGGAGTGAAACGTCAGCCTCTGAAATTAATATTAATGGAGACAATACAATTATATTTCAAGAATTCCTTGCTAGACATAAGCAAATTAAAAATAAAGAAGCTCATTATAAACTTCGTAATATATTAATTGAACATTTGTAAGATCGATATGGTAATTCAGATGATTAGAGGTTAAATATACAATAAAAATATTATATTTATGTATGTTATTAATTTGTTGCTGCAATAATATTTAATATATTTGTTAAATAATATTAATTTAATATAAAGTATATATTAATTAATTAAGAATAATGATTTTAATTTAATTTTTATAAATAAATAAATAAATAAAAATTTGATGTAAAGTAGTCGGAGTAACACCAAATTTGATGTAAAAATATTTTTGAAAATTTTTCTTTTACACTAAATTTAGTGTAAAATTTTAATAGAATGATTAGAGATGGCCTAAGTGACCGTATGTATTTACTGATGATAGCAAAGCATTTAGCTTTTGTCTTAAGCAACTTCTCTATTACGTAGAAATAAAGTTACTTATTATCAAACTTCTTCGTATTTTGCATTTTAGCAAAACTCAACCGAATGAAAATGAATTGAAGCATTTGGCTCCTAGGTACAGCAGCGGTATTCGAGTTGAAGAGTTTCTTTTTGACCCTTCCTGGTATCAACTTAAGCTACTTGGCTAAGATGAACAGGTTAATGAAGGATTAATATGTAAAAGTCCATCCTAAAGAGCAGGAATCTCAATTTAAGTTATGCCTTAGTCAAATGTTGAAAGCTTACAGTGGCCAAAAGATGAGTTGAAACGAAGAAGAGAAAGTCAGATTGGGCCAATACACCTTTTAGAAGCCTAAATCGGGCCCATAAAACCTAATACATAACTGCATACAAGTATTCTTGGGCCTATTTATAACTATTTTAAACACACAACTTGGGTCCATCTGATTTCCTCACTAACTGTCAAAAACCCAATTGTTTGATCAAGTGGCCCGCTTCTGGCTCCATCAATTTAATGATTTTCATGAATATTACAATTAATATATATTAAATTATTCATGCCTTATAAATAAATAATGTTTAGATTATAAGAAAGTATAACGATCATCACCAAATTTATAGCTCCCTGTCTATTTTCTTCTTATATATCTCAACTCTAACTTTGAAGTATCCGTACCCATAAAAACCATAAACTTATTAGGTTTAGTTAGAGCTTGATTTGGATAAATTGTGTTTAATATGTTAATATTTATCTAATAATTGCATTTCTTTATAAAAAGATAAATAATTTTAGTAAGTAGTTGACCGGCTATCAATACTATAAATAACAAAAAAGATTAAATTATTTTTTGTTAAATAATTAATGATAACCACTGAACAATAATTATGTAATTAGTTATTTTAATTATCAATCGCTTCGTATAAAATTTTCACAGTCACGTTTCCTAATTAGTGTGTGATTTTTACTATTTGTAAGCAAAAACTTATTAATGGCATAGCTTAATATCACAAGCAATTTATTAAAGTAGATATCTAAAATGTTGAAGAACATACACATATAAATAAGTTGGAAATGGAACTCTTGAGTTTTTATTTTTGTGTAATATGGTGTCATGATTCATGAAATGCGCATTTTCAATCGTAAATTATTTATTATGGACGTCTAACTGCTGCGATATTTCCAGTACAATTGAATGTTATTCAATACGTACAATTATCGATATCGCTGTCGGTGACTCGGTCATCAATGCTTTATGTTTTTATCTCATCAAAATGTCCCTGTTTGATGATGATTTCGTTGAAGCCATATGTATATACGAAAAGTGGTCATTCACTAGCTGGGGCTAACAGAATGTGAAAGTTGAGTTGCTAGGTAGCTGTACATGTGAATCAAGCCACAGGTAACATACGTAATGTAAGGCTCTGGAGCTGCTTAACTAAAGGAGTGAATAGTCGAATCATACAACGAACTTTGTTTCATCCAATGAAAGGTAAACGAGCACGTGGTGATTGGACCACTTTAATAGCTCTTGCCTGATAGTAAGATCTTCTACGTCAACGACAAAATCAATTATTTGGGACATATAGCGATAGATAGCGCTTTCATTCTCCCCATAAACCTTTGCTTATTCTATCAAAGAAAAAGTTTGCTTGTCTTATTAACACTCTTATAAATGGCAAAAGATATTATTTTTATGAAATAATTTTTAAAGATAATAACAAGTTAACTTAATTACTTCTATTATTAAGAAACTTGTAATACCAAAAAATCACCAACCAGAGCAGGCAATTATTTGGTGGATTGGCACTTGACGGTGTATCTCACATCTAGCACTGAATGCGACGGATGAGGACTCACTTTCACGCACAGGACGTTGAAATTGCTACACGGCAGGAAATAAACTAAAGTATAATTAATTAGAAGCGATGTGCCACGTGGGGCCGTCCACGAAACTTTTGCTCCTACTCTTCCATTATTGACGTAAACTTATGTACATGAGCTGAGACCGACACGAATGTAGTGTTATGAAAACGATTCGTTAACATTTTCTGTTTACAGTTTGTTACTGTGCAGGGTTTACCACAAATCAGTGTCTGTTTATTATTTAAGGATACGTCCACCATTGGCGACTCACTCGTACATAACAAATTCGACATGGCAAGTCCAAGCCCTCTCTTGCTTTTCCTAATTGCACCTTATCTATTTCTTGTAATCGACGCCAAACTATCTCCTACTTACTACTCACGTACGTGCCCGAATGCTCTATCCATAATTAAAGCAGAAGTGGCAGCAGCAATAAAAAAGGAGACTCGCATAGGCGCCTCTTTACTTCGATTGCATTTTCACGACTGTTTTGTGAATGTGAGTTTTAACTTACAACGTTTTAGGTTCAACTGTGTATAGGAAATTATAAAATTCATTGGATTGTTGTTATTACCAGGGTTGCGACGGGTCGCTTCTGTTGGACGACAACGCTACCTTCACGGGGGAGAAAACAGCTGCTGCGAATAATAACTCTGCCAGAGGATTTAACGTAGTGGACGATATTAAAGCTGCAGTAGAGAAAGCATGCCCGGGTATAGTGTCCTGTGCTGATATTCTGGCCCTGGCAGCTCGGGACTCCACTGTTTATGTAAGATGAACATCATAAACTTGTTACCATTCAATCATAGGCCTAGCTGACGTTTTTGTTGTTGGAATTTTGGCAGTTGGGAGGCCCCTCATGGAAAGTTGGGTTAGGAAGAAGGGACTCTCTTACAGCTAGCAGGGCAGCTGCAAACGCTTCAATTCCTCCTCCAACTTCAAATCTAAGCGGTCTTGGAAAAAGCTTCGCGGCACAAGGCCTCTCTTTTAGGGACATGGTAGCTCTTTCGGGTATTAACTATGACTTTTTTTAAAAAAAAAAAACAAGAAGAAGAATGATGCATGCATCTCCACAAGCAACTTAATTTTACTCGTTCTGAATGATTGGCAGGTTCGCATACCATAGGGTTTGCAAGGTGCACTTCATTTCGAGCCCACATCTACAATGATTCCAATGTTGATTCGTCCTTTGCCAATTCGCTACGGCGTATTTGTCCAAGAAGTGGAAACGACAACGTGCTTGCACCACTCGATCGCCAAACACCGGCCCATTTCGATAATCTGTACTACAGAAACTTGCTGAGCAAGAAGGGCCTTCTTCATTCAGATCAAGTACTTTTCAATGGCGGCTCCGCAGACACTCTCACTTTTAAGTATGCAACTAAGCCTTCACTATTTTTTAAGGACTTTGCTGTTGCCATGGTCAAAATGGGCAACATTAGTCCGCTTACTGGAAGCAAGGGAGAAGTAAGAAAAAATTGCAGGAGGGTCAATTGAGAATTATGCTAAAATATACATAATCTAATAAACTCCAAGGCTTTCCGAAGCTTTTATTGGAAATTTCTGATATATTATTCTGACGTTTAAACCGACATGTTCATACATAAAACAACCAGCCAGCCTGTTTAGAAGCACTTTAGAATCATTGATGCATACAACAAAACATTAAGCAGATCATCGCTTGATCTTTGTTAAGATGGGTTAATTAGCCATCAATGCCACAATAGTTTCATAGATGTAGCTTAAGGGCGCTATAACTAAAAAGAATCTGTATGAACTGCACAACTTCACCCGCCTCCAGACTAGAGCCTAGAGCCTAGAGCAACCGCGTACTCCCGTTCTAGCCTGTCTGGGGTCACGGGAAATAAATTTATCTCAAATCAATCAGCATCCACATTGTCGGCAAACAGGGCAAGAAAGTTCAGTGCTAACTACAAAGTGAATAATCCAAAACAGCCGTTGGAAGTGGCAAATTTCGAAGCAGTGCTCGAGAAGAGTTGCCTCCAGAGTCGAACAAACTGAACCTCTTTTGTGAAACATGAAGGAACTGCAATTTCTCTGTTATAGCATAATACTACAGAACATAAAGCAGTTACAACGGTGAAGATTATATTGGAAGTGACGACATATTGTTGACTTCTGACTATACTAGCTGTACAACAAGGTTCCAAGTTTGATAAACCTCCTCTATTTATCTTGGATTATATACTTCAATATGACATCCATTCAGTCCAAATCATCAGCTGAAGTAACCTCCTCCTCTGGTAATTCAAAAGCATCAACTTCGGCAAAATAAGCTCGCTGTTGCTCAATAAAATTTTGAGGCAGTTCCAGCTTGTTAGGATTGTCCATGGGCCGTGCTTGGTGCTGTTTCTGCAAAAATGTTATGAAGCAAAATTGATTCTAGGATGTTGAAAAGAAGGAACAATCACGGGAAAACAGCAAATGAATGGTCACACAACATAACCATCCAACAGCAAAGAAAGGTCAGAGGCCATGACATGCTGACTTTGGAGAACGATATAAATGTTAGACACTAAGCAGCATTCATTCCAATTTACCCCCGAGGTAGATACATGAGTTTCAGAAACAACTAGCAGTGGTGCAAAAGTACCAGAATATAAATCCTCATTCTCATACTCTGATCAGTTAATCAAGCAGTTCATAAGCATAACAATCTTCCTTTGATTTTATACATGCTAAAAAATATAGGAGTCAGAATTGCCCTACCTTTTTGTAAGGGACTGTCCAGGACTTGGATTTTAAGGGAACATGGCATACAATACTGAAGAATATAAGAGCAAGGCACGAATATGAGGAAGCAGTGATCCCATTTTCAGTTTATCTTGCCATTTCATTCCTTGACATACAATATTGAACACATTTGATCCATAAAACACGATTTAGTACAGTTGGAAAATGTTTTAAACGGCAAATGCAGACTTCATACAAATTGGAAATAGCCATCAAACAACTATAGTCCGCTATGCCAGTGAAAATAAACATTGGGCTTCAGCTACGTCAAGTCAGTGCATCACTATTTGATACTTTGTGCATCACTATCTAATACTTTGTACATCCCTAGGAATAGTTTCCCTTTATTTTTGACAAGTCCGTCAGAATACAAAAATAAAAAAAAAACTGACATTCCAACACCACTAGTCTGACATTGTCCATAGCTGATTCTCATTTAATTGCTTAAAAGGACTGCTGGTTAAGATAAGAAAAGAAACTGCAAAATAAAATTTACCGACTATATTGGGTTTTTGCTGAAGCAGTACAACAGATAGGCGCGACAATTTCTTTCCCCTTCTTTGTTTTGAGAGTAGATTGTCTCCGACGGTAAACGGAACATGGCTCAAGAACCTCAAGAGTAGGGCCATCTAACAATTACAGATCAAAACGAATAGTCAATTAGGGCAGCAAAACCACACCATCAGTTTATAGCATCCATAACCCTAGTGGTGGCATAATGAACCAGTATGCCAACAAGCAGAATAAAAAAATCGAAGCAAGCCTAGGATACGTAACATATGAGTCCCAAACAGAGGCAACAGCCACCCATAATTTCAACCATATCAAACATAGAGATCTAAAAAGGGATAGGTTAGCGTACAAACATCGAGTCTTAATAAATTTACAAACTCACATGCAAAAATTTTTGCATCATTGAACGAGAAAACAAAAACAAAATTGAAGTCTGACACACCGCAGCAACAAAAATCACCAAGCAGAAACAAAATCCGAATCCCAGACGAACGCCGTAGAGAGAAAATGACAACGAAAGACAAACCCCTCGATTTGCAGATAAAATTAAAACCACAATTAACAAGGAAGTAACTTAACCAGTAATAGAGGTGGAATTAGGTGAAGGAGAAGGAGTGGAAGACCCAGACAACAAACGTGACGGAGAACTCGGAACGGAGTTGTCGTTTTCACCAAGCGCGGTGGTGGATCCAGTGCTCGAATCAGCCTTGGCCCTAGTAGAGGTTTTCTTAGTAGATTTTGGATTAAGGTTTAACAAATTGGTTTTATTGAGTTTGGAGAAGGAAGAGCATGAAGGATGTGGAGAATTGATAGTGTTGGTGAAATCAGAGAGTGGCTTTCTTTTTCTGGAGCTCATTCTCCTAGCTGCTCATGTTTTCCCATTACAATTCATCATAACGAAAAAGAGAGATTGTATATGTAGGCAGAAGGAGAATTCATATTGTGGAAGCTGTTACGTTTTGTGTGTTGTGTTGGCGGGAACCTCTGGATGTTTCCGTCGCGAACCGCTGGGATTGGGCAGGATAGGGATTTTGAAGGCTGTTCTCTGGATCAGGTCCAATGAGTATGTGCAAGGATAGGCCCACAACTCCAAACTAATTTGAAGGCTATAAGTCTAAAACGATGTCAATTAGTTGGGATAAATTTAATTTTCACGTATTCTGTATCGCCATCGTCTTCATCATCATCAATACCTAATTAAAATTTAGTTGAGGTGTAGAATTTAGAGAGGTCCAATACCTAGTAAGGAAGCTCTTTATGATAAACCCACATGCAATGCGTCATAATGATGCTACAGAATTATAAAGGGAATATCCAAACGTATTCAAAAGGTACTAAAAAATATAATAAATAATACGTAATAAATGAAAAAATATAATAAAGAGCAACAAAAAAATAAGGCACTATAGAATAACATACGTACAAAATATGTCAGTAATAAACAATAAATGGTAAAATAATAGTACATACAAGAAAAGACTTAGGCAAAAGTAACTCCAACTAGACCTGTCACTATCTTAATTATGCTGAGTAGGAAACTAACTAGGCTAAACTAATTAGGAGGTAAGTACTACGCAATACATGCAAAGGCCAGGGTTTAATACAACCTACAGGAATGCCTTCTTTACAAGAAATCATTTACCTGTATCCTAGTATGTCAAATTTTTCTATTATGAGTCAAGTATTTGGTAAGATCGAACTTAGCCATATCACTCCTGATCACTTTCTCCTAGTTGTTTTTAGGTCTTTCTTTTTTTTCCCTTACAGTTGTGAAGTGTTATTTTTTCGCATCTTTTCGCTAAAGTATTAGGGTGTCTCCCTTTAATATATTCAAACCACCTAAGCCTTGTCTCTCTCAATTTATCATTAATAACAACCACCTTTAATTTGTCTCTGACCATTAGATTCCTGACCCTATCTCTTCTAGTAATGTTACACATCCACCAGAGCATCCGCGTCTCTGTTACCAAAGGCTAATTATTGTGTATTTGTTTGATGGGCTAACAATCTGCCCCATATAACATGGTTGACCTAATTACTAAACGATAGAATTTGCTCTTGACCTTGAGTGGTAACTTCTTGTCACATAAAACTCCTGATAACATATTCTAAGTAAGTTAATAAATATTCATTCAATACTATAGAAATCCATAAAAATTAGACCAAAAAGTTCTCTTACAAAAACCGTTTGAAGAAGAAAATTACCTAAACATATAACTCTTCAAATGAATTTCCAATTATAGATTTTATTCACTTCAAACTTATTCCTAAAAATAATAGGAGAAGGGTTGCATGGATTAATAAAGCCTTTGAAATTATTTGTAAAAACGCTTGAAGATACAATACCTTGACTTTATCTCCTCATGTGAACTTACTTATGTTTCTTCACGCATAATTATTTTTCTCATTTTTAGATACTTTTAACACCACACCTCTTCTTATTAGTGTCTCTTCCTCTTCATGTAATTCATCCATTGGCATTTTATAGGTAAGAAGCCCCTCCAATAATAAGATTGTCAAATCTTTGGCTTCTTACATGTTTGTCACCTTTGCCTTTTAAACCTTGGTTAAATACCGAAGCAATCTTTTCACCAATTTAAGATTAGTATAATTATTACCAAGACCTTTAAAAGCATTAATGATATAAATGAAGTGAGCATATATGTTAGAAATTTATTTATTATGGTCCATATGGAACAATTCATATTAATGTGCAGACATACTAACTTTGCTTTATTTTTCTTAAGTAATGACTTTGTGTAATTTCAATTGTATTTTATTTCTCTTAAACAATTTCATATATGCATATTGTATTGAATTTATTCTTACTTAATGCACAAACAAAAATAAGTATGGCCTTACTATTTGAAGCAATGACTCTCATGTTCTTATTATCCCACCGACTTCTATCATTTGATACCTTAGCCTTCACTGTGTCTCTCACTAAGGATTTCATTAGGACACAAGGTCCATTCTTTGCAACATCCTAAACATAAACTCCTTAACTAAAAGGAATGTTCATCCTAGTTTTCTAATAAGGGTAATTGTCTCCATCAAAGAATAGGGTCTGTATATGCTTTGACTTCTTTGTTTAAAATGTAAATTAAATTATACCATTATGATCTTTTCACATATTTCTCAAAAAATTTATGTGCAATGAGTGAGAATCACTTTAATATCAATTGGCCTCTGGATGACTTATAAGAGGGCGTTAAATTATGTATTCATTTTTTACTTATTTGTAAACTAATGAACGAATTGCCCGATCTAACAAATTATTTTGGCAATGCACATATTACAATTAAAAAGCAATCACAATAATAAATAAGAGTAAAAAAAGAAATACAAAATTAATTTATAGTGATTTAGCCAAATAACCCTTCTCCTATATTCACTTTCCAAGCTCAAATTAGAAATTTACTTCTGAACTTTGAAGTTCATATTGATATAATGAAGAAATTGTTGAATCTGTTTCGTAATCTAATTCTATTAGTTCTAGGTTATATTGTAATGCTGAATTTAGAATGTTGATTTTTCTTTAAATTTATTTTGGTTTCTTTTTGGGAAATTATTTGCATAATGTCCTTCCTCTTTACATAACTAACATCTACATTGTTTTTTATTTTGAGGACAATAATTCTTTTTTGGTTTGTATTTTCAATAAGCCTGTTTTCTAGAAACCTTTTTATGAGGTCTAAATGGTGGTTGATATTTAGTTTTAGGATATCTTTTCCATCTATAATTTATAAATTTCAGGTGTTTTAAACTAGTCCATTGTTGTGTTTTATATGTTGTAAATTCATATTCATATTGTTGTGGTACTTCCGAATATTTAGAACAACATAATTGAGTTTCTTTATGTCGCAATTTTTTTAATGTAATTTTGATTCTAAACATTTTTGGGATAATACTTCTTTAGTAATAGAAATAGCTTCTCCTAAATTCTAAGCAACTAAATTAGCGTTTAGTTTGATTAAAAATGTTTCTTCGACAGTTCTATTTATTGGATAAGGTAATTTTTAAATAAATATTTGGATATACATTTCTTGTTCGGGACGAGTTAAACCTATTTGAATCATTGATCCAAAAGTAGCTATTGATAAAGATCTTAAATGTGTAAATAATGAACTAATAACTATCAAGCATCAAATTACATCTTTAACTGAACATATTAAAAATACTTTATGAGTGTTACTAAACAACTATCCGAATTAATAGATCTTTTTATCAATCATTACTTATGTTTATTTACTTATTATTCATGCTTGTATGCCTATTTTTACATTTTTATCTATCTGTATCACTTATTTAGATCCAAGATCTCTTCTAATATTTCTTCAAGATTGTTTCATTTATAGATTTAGACCTATTCTTCTTCGCTGCTTATTTAAATATGCTTATCTCAGAAATATTCATAAGACAACCCCGTTTTATTCATAAATATGCCTGTCTGTTAAACCTATCGATTTATTTGTAAATGTATTATACATACAGAAAACAGAATAAAAATAAGACAACAATGTATTAAAGAATTTACTTCTATGTATATGTTTTTTCAACCTATTAATGCTAATCCTAATACTCTTCAAGCTTTTAAAAATATGATTAATAATAATACCAAATTATATCAACAAGAAAAAACAAAAATAAAACAACTATATGAGCGCTTTAAAGAACATTATCTAACCCATATAAATGAGTAATTCTTTTCCATACATAAATTATTTTCCATGCATGAATAATTGTCTTACCTGTAAGAATTTAAATAATGAAATTCTATATTTTGACAGTTTAGTAATTTCATATAAAGTCGAAAAAGAACATTATGAAGAACGTTATAATTATTTACAATTTTTTATCACTAATAAAAATGGATTAAAACCTGTTAAAAAACGTCTTGAAACTGCTTCAAACTTCGACAATGAATATAGTCAATAATTACAAAATATAAAAGATCAATTAACAACAAATTTATCATAATCATGATTGAAACAACTAATATATCTGAATCCCCAACAACAGATACTATACTCGATAGATAGCCTAGATTTAACATAATCAACTGGAATAGTTCATATTAATAAATTATTATCCAATGAAAAACAAAAGCAAATCTCTAAGACTCAATTAAATTCAAAAGCAGGACAAGATATCAATAATTCGATTATTAAAAATCTCATTAATAGAAAAAAAACATTATTTATAATGGAAAACTAGTACATGAAACACCTATACAAATAGACCAATGTAATGGACATATTCACATAAACTTAATTGCTCAGGAACAAATTTATAAACAATTACAAAAAAATTCCTGAAGACAAAAGACATAAAATAAGTTATATACATTTATCTACAATACAAATATTATTAAAATCTACATTTCAAGAAGGAATAGATTTACCTATAAGAATGACAATAATAGACGAACGAATGACAAATTTAAACAATAAAGTAATTGGAATAATGAATAATGAACTAATAAATATCAAGCATCAAATTACATCTTTAATTGAACATATTAAAAATACTTTATGAGTGTTACTAAACAACTATCCGAATTAATAGATAAACAAATCAATATAGAAAATCAGTTAAAAGAAGTAATTACAGATATTTTACCATTAATTCAAAATTATAATTTGATTGACCAAAAGTATGAACAACTTTTACAACAAATAGATAGTATAAATAAAAAACTTGATATGACATTAGAAATTATACACATAATTCAAAAATTAGAAGAAAAAAGAGAAAAAGAAGCTGACAGCACGTGTCGAATGCACTGCAAAATTTACCTGACTCTGCACACTAAAATTTGTAGTTGTGGTAAGTCGGGATCGAATCCA
>JAOSBP010000206.1:11181953-11194611 GCA_027563825.1 Erythroxylum mucronatum
AGTTTTTTCAGTGGGGGCAAACAAAATTTTCAGTGAGGGCAAAGCTTCAAAATAAAATTTTGTGGGGGCAAAAACTAAAAAAAAAAAAATTTGCATGAAAATTTTAGAAAAATTTTTTGGGGCAGTGGGGCCCCTGTATCCGCCCCTGGACACAACGAGCCAAAAGAGCTAACAGGCATAAACAGGTCAAGATATAAACAACAAACACTAAAAAAAGAGGCACGGAGAGAACAAGAAACTGCCAAACAAAACCTAAAAACAGGTGCTCCACCAAAACCAAAGTGGCTATAGCCATGTGACGCTTGCAATAAGTTACACGAGGTTCCTAACTAGCTTTCCATAACTGCTAAATAAGCAAGCCGCCATTTCTTTACTCCCCGTATTTTACAGTGTCGTATATAAGGAGCAAGGGTATGAAGAAGCTTTCTTTGGGTTGCATTTGCAGTAATTACATAGGTCTTGTGACGTGTGTGAATTCAAATATTAATTATGTGCACTGAGCCTTCTACCTCTTAGTGAAGGAATTATTTTGATCGTTGGAAGAAGAATATGCACCCTACACTGGTCTTTGAACGTAAAATTTTGCAAGGGATAGGGAAGATAGGACAATTTCCAAATTGTTGGCACCGTTTACTTTCTTACTGTTTGCTAAATTATCAACTTATTGTTAAGGAAATATAAAATAACAGTTTTACATTTGTAAGTTGCAATCACGTGCATCTCCTGCTAGTCGGTGAACTAAGCACGTGTTCGTATTATCCAACGACTGCTTTAGTTTGATCATGTTCCCTCACATGTAAGCATATCAGGAAGAAAGCGTATTATTTTTTAACCAAGTCTGATGCAAAGAGACCTCAAAAAATATGGTACCTAGATTTTACTAAATCCAATGGCTCCAAATAATCTTACGTGTTATGGAGTAATGTCAGAGCACAGTAACCGGGTAAGTGGAAAGGAGCCTCTAGTTTAAGGTTCCAATGTTCCAAGAAAAGTGAAGTGAAGCAAACCAAGGGGCTAAGGCAACAAACTTTGAACGAATTTCCACATCACGTTATGGCTATATATACCAAACATCACTACCGTCCCTCCTCCCATCCAACAATTCACTCAATTATCAAGAAACAAAAAGATGGAGGCAATTCAATCATGGGTTTCGGAGCACAAGCTCACAAGCATTGGTTAGGGACACCACCCTGATCATCCTGTCTTCCTTAAGTACTTTTAACTAATTGTCTCTTAACATGGGTGATGTTAATGTAGGAGCGCTGTGGGCAACTGCAGTTGGAGGGTCAATGGCTTATAGCAGTGCAAGAACTCCTCTCAAGCCAAGTCTCAGGCTTATACATGCCAGGTATCATGATCACTCTTGATGGTTTTCATGTCTGTTTATTTGGTAACAATATTGGAATCTACAGGATGCATGCGCAAGCCATCACACTGGCAGTGCTGTCGGGAGCAGCCGTTTATCATCATTATCAGAAAAAAGAAGAGGCCAGTGTCACCGCCTTGCCTAAATAGAGATTGAAATTAACAGAGACCAGTGTCACCGCCCTGCCTAAATAGAGATTGAAATTAGCAGATGCACTCAGTCCTGGATTTCTGTTCCATGTTGGATGACTGATCGAGTGAAGCAATAACACTAATATAAATATGGATTTCCATGCAATCGATCTCGATTCATCATTTAATTTCAAACCTAGATTAATACAGGAATAAGAAAAACTTTGTATGTTTAATTTACCACCCGCACATTGCCAACAGATTTGTGATTATAATCGCCATTCGTGATCACCCATTTTCAGCCCTCGGTTTGTGAAACTGGCAGTTTAAAACCACCATTGTTGAGTGGTAAAACTTGGAGCAAGGAGTCTCGTAACTTTGTCCAGCCCTCTTCATAGTTTGTGGTGGCCCATGATCACCAGTAAGGGGACGGAGAGCCCAATCACTTTCTTAAGGATCCAACAAGTTCGTCGGGAACAAAAATTGATGGTAACAACAGGTAATTAACATACTTTTTTAATCTTCCCATAAACCCTACCCACAGGCTGGCCTAACCAAAACTTATTCTCCGAAGACTTGTTAATGACAACAAAGTTGTAAGCCTGTAGGCGTACGCACATTGGCATCAGATTCAGACGTGGAATGATTAAGGAAAGTTGTTAATAACAATAACAAGGAAAGATAAGACAGGCTGGTCTACCTAACAACAACCGTTTATTAATTGTCGTTCCTCGGAATTTCTTTTTAAAAAAAACACACGGAAAAGTGGTATCTTTGGGACGACGTGCTTTCCTCACATATGTTTGCCGTTGTAAGGTTGGAAAGTCTCTATCTCCTTCCTAACTCTGTCCCTTTATCGTTTAACCAATCCTTTGCAAGTGTAATGGCCCCCCATTCATTCCCACCTATTGAACTTGCTATTTTTGGTGTTAAAAAAAATTATTTTCCATGACTTAATACCTTCATTAACAGAAATCTGACGAAGATTGAAAAAAACTAATTTTTTAACTTACTCACCAAGCAGTTCGACACCTAAAATTTACTCTAAAGGACCAGGCCAACAACCTTCGACTGCGTATTACCAGCGATGGTAGATGATACAAAAGTAGGACCTGGGTATATACTATTCTATTCCTGGAAAATTATGGTCTTGTTTAAGAGTTAATATTATATAATCACTGCATACAATATTAACTGGTTCAACATAAAGCAATCATTTCCCTTTCTGATAAACCAATAATTAATAGTACTTGGCCTAATGATTTTTAGTCCATTCATCAAATTAATTATGACAACAACTTACAATAATTCCGATAAAGATAACTCTTTAATGGTGATGGTTATCGAGGAAGGGAAGCAAGAGCTTATTTTTGAGTCCAAAACAGAAATAGCTTCTCCGTTCTCTTCCTCTTCATCCTCTAGTAAGTCATTAAAGTGTCTCTTCGCTCGTCTATGATCTTACTCTTCGACGACGAGACGCAACAAGCAGGGCAAAAATGGATTGCTCCATTTGTGGTTCGATGCCATATATTCTAAGGCCCCCGAGAAACACTATATGCACTGCATGCTACGACGCTGCCAAAAATGCAATTGCTCTGATGAACAAGCTTGAAGGTGACAAGTCATCCTCCACTGATAAAACCACTAATTCTACTACGTCGACTCCATTGCCCAACTCTTGTAAGGCAAGCTCTATTTCCATTTTCTTTTGCTTTTCGCATCATATATTTCACTTCCTGTTGCTTTATGTTCCCGTTCCTGTTGTATTTATGTTTCCGCTTTGCTTTTACTTGTATTTCTTTCTGTAGTCCATACAATAAAATCATCTCTTCCCCTCCTCGCAAATTAACAATCAACAATCTTCAAATATAGAGTGGTGCTTCATTGTTTAGCTGTTTTTTTTTAGCATGAAGGCTCGTTAACAGGCTTAGACTCGAATGCCCATGTGTGGGCCGAAATGGGTTTTCTTCTCTTGTCCATTACAGTTTCTTCTTGTTGATTAGTAAAAAACTGGGCGTCACTGATCATTGACAACATAATAGAGTCGACGATAAGCAAGTTGCCATTGATCAGGAATTGAAAATTTCTCTGTTTATGATACGTAGAACACGAAGATGGGAATTATTGTTTGCGTGTAGACCAATTTCATTGTTGTCCCCAACAAAGCTTGGTGGAATGATTTGTTTGTCCCACTCCAAATCGCATATTTTCTGTAACGAATGACTAGCCTTCTTCGTTGGAACCTGTATTGTTTGATATGAATCAGGTCACACAGTGACATTAATCATATTTTAGATAAACCACTTGCCCATTCCAGACAACAATTAATCACTCGATCTAATAATAATAATACTAAATTATTATTATTAAATGACTGATTGGTATAAGAATGATTAAATGTACATGTCTTGTGATGGAAATGGAATACTTGGTTTGTAGGTTGAACTTTGTCTTTTGTTCTGTTAGCCTCAGCCGCTGGCAAATGTTCCGAAATGGATGAATACTATGAAGGATACAGAGGATGGTCTGAACGAAAGGATAAATTTCCTGAGCAGCTTCGTCGCATTGTTTAAAGATAAAATTCTTACTGACGTAGAGCTCAAACCGGGGGATGAAGGACCGTCATTGTCTGCACACAAAGCCTTACTGGTTAGTATTGGTAATTAACCCTGTTTAGTGATCTCTTATCTTATCTCTGTCTAACACCCAGAGAATCACATGTACATTTTCTGATGATTACATTGTGCTCTGGTTTATCACTAATATTTTATATATAACTAGGCAGCAAGGTCAGAAATATTTAGGAACATGTTGGACTCTGATGCGTGCAAAGCTCCGGCAAATGATGTCATAAGTCTCCCCGATTTGAATGGTGAAGAATTGGGATCTCTTCTGGAATTTCTTTACAGTGGAACCTTGGCAGCAGAGAAGTTGCAGAAGCATGTCTACGCGTTGACCATGGCGGCTGATAAATACGACATTCCATACTTGCTGAAGTTCTGTGAGAGGCATATGCTTTCATCCTTGGACTCTTCTAACGCTCTAGATGCGCTAGACATATCTGATGCTTGTTCTAACAAAGCATTGAAGGATACCGCTTTGAATTTCATTGTTAGAAACGTTGAGGATATAGTTTTCTCGGCTAAGTATGAGGCGTTTGTGCACAAGAACCCGCACTTAGCTGTGCAAATTACAAAGGCATTTTTTATGGACGCTAAAAACAGAAGAACATTCGGAGTTTAATCAATGAGATCTTATTTGTTATACAATATTCTGTAATATATAATTGCACTTTTAAATAATTCCGTCATGCCCATTCAGGTTCTTGTGGGACTCAAATTTCTTCACCCGCTTTCCCTTTATGTCTAGAGATAATTAACTTGTTACAGTTGATATTATCTTACTATGCTTCACAGCTCTGAAAAGGTCAATGATGGATATATTTAGAAACAATGTTCTTTAATTGAACCTGTCTCCTGCTTTCGGTATCAGCGTACGGGGCCATGGGCAATTAATTAACATGGAATACTACTCAATGAAATGTTCGCTTCTGCCATTAATCAACATAGGTTTATATGTCAACTTGATAATCCCTAATAGACAAGTGATTAATTAGTGAGGGAGAAATTTTCCTAAAATTTGTACATAATTCTTTATCAACGATATAAGTGAGTTCTAGAATAATTCACCGTAAGAAAATTAGTTATTAGTGATGGATAATTACCAACAGAAACTGAACTGTTGAAATTATCGATGCAAAATCATTCTTCAACGACAAAAATTTCGACTTGCGACGGAAAAAATATCTGTCGGTAAATATAGAGGGAAATCATTCCGACAAATTTTTCAACAAAATATAGCGACGGTAAGAAATGACCGTCGGTAAAGAAAGCGGGAATGCTTGGCGGAGTAAATAATGCTAGAGTTTACCGATGGAGTTTTCGTTGGTAAATTCTGTCGGCAAATTCTAGTCGTAAATGTCATCGTTTGCTTTTGGTTAAGCGTTTAAAAAAACAAAAAATGATGTCGTTTGGTTTAACATCAAATAACGTCGTTTTCGTTAAACTTAAATCTACCGCTATCGTCGTCCTCATATGTCGTCGTCGTTCGACCGCAACTCTTGTTGTCCCATCGCGCCTCCTCATCGTCCTACCACGCGTCATCATCGTGCCACTGTGCGTCCTCAGCGTGCCACTGTCCTCGGGTAGCCAACGTCATCATCTCTGTCATAACTGAAGGCCACCGCGGTCGTGCCACCACACCTCGTCGCCGCTCGTCCTTGTCGTCGTAATGCTTCAGGTATTGTATAATTGTCTCTCGTGCACCACACCTCCTCGTCATTGTCGTCCTGTCAATATATAGGTTGATTACGACGTCGTTAATTTTGTTCTATAAATGTGGATGGATTATTTGTAAATGTTGACAGTGATTATGAAAAATGTGGAATTGGTTCTGTAAATGTGGATTTGGCTTTGTTAGATACCTTGGATAATTTTTTTTACTAGATTTAATGCATTAACACTCTCATTATTTGAACCTATAAAATTAATATCAAATCCATACTACCATTAAATTGAGTTACTAAATCAAATGATTTAAGATTGTGTGTATATACGACATTGATGGTTCATTATTCGAAATGTTGGTGTTGTGGGATATGATTGCCAACAATAATGTTCAGTGTTTATTAGGTAGTTCTTCTTGTAAAGGAAAACTTTGTGTGGTTCGCTTACCAATTAATCAGTTTTATTTTGATAATCTGTTTGAATAAATGTTACACTACAATTATTTTAAGGAATCTCTTATCGTTCAATTATACATGTTATTAATTGATAAATGTCTTTGATTACATATTTAACAATTAATGAAGGAGAGTCGAGAAGCAATTGAATTAGACTAAGTAGCGTCATCCAAATTTGACCTTTTGATTCATACCTTATTTAAGTAACTTAGGTATCTAGTTGGGCCTCATCTCTAATCATACCTTATATCCTTTTGATTCATACCTTATATCCTGCTCTAACTGCAAAGTTCCTAAATTAAGTAGGTTAGATTGCAATTAAGAAGGAGATAAGGAGAAAAAGTGAAAGAAAACGAAAAAATAGCACACTTGAATTGATAAGTGGGAGACGAGTGTGAAAAATGTGAAAATAGGGGGCAAAAACAAGAAGAGGACTTCATAACATTAGAAAAGAAAAAGCTAGTATTTGGAACAACCCATAGGAAATGCAGGCAATGGCCCTTGGTTTTCCTTTTTCCTCTGGTGAACCAACTCTATTTCTCTTTCAGCCTTGCGCAAAAAAGGGCTTGATGGATTTGAACTTTGAAATTTTTAAATTGATGCTCACGATGTCTTTGTTTTATCTTGCATGCTTTTGAAGATGAAGCAGATTTTTATGCCAGTTGTAGTCCTTTTAAAATAATGGTGCATTCCTACCAATTAACTAATACAAAATATTTTTTCGTAGGCCCCTATTTTGTGTTGAAAAGCATCACTCATCCTTCTTCTTTGTAGTCTATAGTTTTTCATCCATTAAGGTAAGTCATCCAACTAATATCTACCGTATATATTGCTTTAATAATACATTAATTAGATTTGTTTGAGTTTTATGTGAATGCAAAGGAGGTCTTGATTTTGTGTTGTTGTTCAGAATATTCTTATAATCATTGATGAGTTTTTATGTTCTTCTTTAATAGTTTAACTATTTATGTTTGGATTATGTTTGAATCATTGATGAGTAGATGTATGATTACATAAGCATTTACTGCATGTGGAATGAGTTTGAGATCTTATGAATGATTTGAGGCATAATAAACCCCTAAGATGGTATATAGGCTAGAAATTCGTGATACAACTCCCATGAGGCTTATCGGTGAAAAATTCCACAAGCCTAAGAGTCACAGCAAGAATTTGTTTTCTTGATTCACAGGTGTAAACAATGCCACGTACCATAGTATTGAAATCAATTATAGATGATTAATTCAATTGATTAATACTTGGGGGATGTTGTGTAAAGTTTAGATATTGTGTAAACTTAGGGGACATGAAGGATACTAACTATGAAATCACTATTTTAAATTAACAGTTTTGCATAAATGAGTAATGTTGATAGATCTTGGATGTATAGGCGATTAATACCTGATGGTTTCATTAATCCCGAGTTTGTTGAGGGAGTTAAAGCTTTTTATTCATTATGCATGTTCTCATCCTGCATATATGGATGACCCAAAGATCAGATGTTCATATAAAAAGTGCAAACACAATCATTTCCTTCTTATTGATGAAATAAATGGGCATTTATTGAGAAAAGGGTTTGTCCCAAATTATTTTAAATAGACATGACATAGGAAGCCATTGATTTGTAGAACCTCAAAGGGTAATGAAGTACACTCGTCAGTGAATGTGGATGATTTTCAAGGAGGAGTTGGATTTAGAACAAATAATGTGGATGCAAATGAAATCCTTACAAGCAAATGGTTTATGATGCAGCCGGTTATACCTTTCATAAAATCTTGAAGAAGAACCAAACCTACATGCAAAATAATTTTTTGATTTACTGGACTTAACTGACCAAAAATTATGGCCTAATTATGAGACAATGACTTAATTGTCTTCAATTGCTCGAATATTGAACATAAAGTTTGGAAGGCATATTTCTGATCGTAGTTTTCATAAAATTCTTGGATGGCATAATAAATCATTGCCTCCTGATCATACAATGGTTGATAGTTTTTACAATATGAAGAAACTTATTAGAGGTCTTGGTTTGCTTGTTGAAAAGATTGATTATTGCAAATTGGGATGTATGTTGTATTGGGGAGATGATTTGGGATTACAAGAGTGCAAATTTTATGATCAATCTAGTTTTAAGCCTATAAAGCGTTCTATGAAACAGAAATTACTACCCTGGAAGCGAATGTATTTTTTCCTGTTAACTCTAAGATTTCAAAGACTATATGCTTCTGATGTTATTGTATCTCATATGAGATGGCATAATGAAAACGAAAAGGAAGATGAAATCATGAATCATCCATTAGATACACTGGCATAGAAACATTTCAATAACACATATTATGAGTTTGCAGCTGAAAGTTGAAACGTTATGTTGGGTTTGTCAACCTAACAAAATTCTAAGTTATCAAGATGCTAAAATATGTTAAAAATGTTTGGATGAAAGAAAAGATTTGATTTAAGTAAAAGAAAAGTACAAACTTCAAAGGGAATTTGAGATAAGGAATACATAATGTAAAGAAAACTGAAAAATAATAAAGTGTTTTCAGAGTAATCAGATTGTTTTTTTTGTATCTATTTAAGGTTGTGTTGTGTGATTGTCCTTCGTGTTGTAATATTGGTGATTTATATTGTTCACTCAGCCTCTACTGTGTCAAGCAGTTTGGTTATAATTGCTTATCTTCTAACCGACTTCTCACATTCTAACTAACTACTTACCACTATTTTCCCAACTCTAGCCTTAAGTTGTTTTCTTTTAACTACTCAACTTCCAACCCTTTTTCCACTTTGGCCAGATCTTAACTAACTGCATCCATGCACTATTACTTTTAAAGTACATGTCAATTATGTATTAGTTGTCTGGACTTCTTAAATCCTAGATTTCTTAACCGATTTCCATGCCCACGAAATATCTAGCCAAATAACTTTCAAGACTTCTAGTATTTGAGCCTTTTTCGTTTTTAGGTCAAATGGACTGAATTCGTTTTAGACTATCAACAATTGCCACCTTATATATGTTTGCTTGAGCACACCAAACATATGGTATTTAATACCTTCTAGACTTTTGAGGTTATCAATCTTTTTGGAGTAGACTCTAAATCTTCCAACTGACCATCATCTTTTACTAAGAATTCTTCCCCTTCAAGAACCCGCTTAGTATTCTCACACTCTTCTAGCTCTTGAGAATTTTCCATGATTTTCTACATTTAGATCTGACTTTTGTAGTTACTATAGCTTCTCTTTGTGAAAGTCTATTCATCAAGTTCCTCTTGACATTTAACAAAAACTGAAAATCAAACTCAGTAGCATTAATAGTTGCAATCGTTTGGGATACTTTTCTTGATTTGATATTGGATAAGATTCTTAAATCTCCAGTTAGAATGAATTGGGTGACTCTATGTATTGTGGTACTTGTAATAGTTCCTCCTTTAGATTTCTTCCTTTGTGAAAATTTTACTCTTAGAGAGTAAAGTAATAAACTTGTTTGACAACAAAAAAATTAAAGATTTCATCTATTTTGAAGGAATAAAAAACGTATTGAATATGAGTAGTTGATGCTTGTATCTTTCTTTTGACTTCACGAGATTTTTACTCTAGAGAGGGTAAACATAGGTTTTAAGGATGTTAAATTTGATCACTGTCGAATCATATAAATTTGTTTATGTAAAATAAGTATCAACTTAATATTTTATGGTGTCTTTCTTTCCTAAGAAGTTTTATGTATTCAAACACCTTTCCTAACAATTTATAAAAATCATGAAATTTTATACTTTTGAATTTTTTTTGTAATTCAATATCAACACCCCTTTGAACCAACTTAACATATTTAGTCTTTTGGAGTACAATCTAACATTGACTTCTCATCTTCTTGAATTGAGTGATGAACATATTAGCATTTTTACCACTTTTTTTTTTGAGTAACTTTGAAAAGTTCAACTATACTAACTTTAGGTTCATTCCAAAAAAAACTAAGCATGATATAACCTCTCCATTTCAACCCAGAAAAGAACATGTTTCCAGAGTGTACCAAGAGAAAGTTGTGCTTGTTAATGAATTTGAGAATAACTTAAGTTTGAAATTATTAAATTTCTTATAATAAGATAATTCTCCATACTAAATATAGTGAATCTAACAATATGCTCTATAGTTGATTGGCCATCTTCACTAAAAAATAAATTAAATTTAAGAATTCTATAGACATTGGGATAAGAATTCTCATAATCATTATGCTCCAAATAATGGTTATAAAATTTTAGACAGCCAAGCTACCTTAAACCAAGCCTTTACTATTCTCGAACAACTTCTTTAATAGCTTCCATATTAACTTCTATTCTTATCTGCAAAGGAGCAACAAAAGGATTTTGGTTTATAGCCATAATGTTATCCCTTAAATCGTATTATGGTCCATTGCCCTCAGACTTCAAATTAAAATCTTGTTTGCCAATAGTCTGGGCCCTAATCACCTATCAGACATTTTCAGAATTAATATGCGTAAGTGCAGTAACAATGTCCTCTCTTTTATGAGGAGGAAACTATATCTCATCTACAAAAGAAGCAACTAGAAGGTGACAACATTTATTAACTTCCATCGCATTTAGATCAAGATACCTTTCGAGCCTTTTGGTGCTTTGCTTTGCTAAATGAGGAGAATTCTGCCTAACAATCTATACCAAAGTGACACAATGTTTGTTCATATTTTTTGTTAATATCTTGATTATTTTAGCTAAGAGGCTAAATTGGACTTCAATTATAGAATTTTGTTTGTAAGAACAACATCATTTCATTGCATCAATTTTGGATTCTAGCCAACAGGAGAGTTAGCTGAACGTGAGGTTGCCTTATCAAGATTTTTAATCATTTGGGATACAAAACCTTCATTCTCTACTGTTGTAAAGGCTTCTTCCTTTAAGGTTGAGGGCCTATCAAATTTCTTTTCCATTCTTTGTATGTGACATCATATCCTACTGGACGTGCCATATTGTTGGTCACTTAAATAATCAATCTGGAATGTGGTCATACCAAGGAAGAATTCTTCCATAACTTGTACATGACTTTTTTATTGATAATATAGGTAGGCTTCAGAATATGTAGAAAACGAAATTCTAAGCTACTAAGATGCTAAAATATGTTAAAATGAGGTGTGGACTAAAAAAACTATTTGATTTAAATAAAGGGAAAGTACAATCTTTAATGAGAATTTGAGATAATGAATATACAGTATAAAGAAAACTAAATAATAATAATAAGGTATATTTGGAGTAGTCTAATTATTTTTCTAGGTGTGTTTGAGGTTGTGTTATATGATTGTCCCTAGTGTTGTAATGCTGGTGAATTTGTATGGTTCTCCCAACCTTAACTACCTCAAGTAGTTTTACTGTATCTACTCAACTTTTGGCCCATTTCTCACATTCTAACTAACCGCTTACCACTATTCTCTCATACCTTAAACAATTTTGTTGTAATTGCTCAACTTTCAACCTACTTTTTAATTGGCTATGTACATTATTGTTTTTAAAACACATGTCAATTATGTATCAACACTACAACAGATAAGCTTATTGGCGACGAAACCAAACGTCACTAAATATTAAAAAATCATTGCAAATATTAATTTGCGACAAAAAACAATCGTCACTCTAATGACCGCTGAATCCCGGTAACAAAATAATATTCGCGACGTTTTTTTGAAATCGTTGCAAAAAGGTTTTGGATATACAATAATTTTGTCGATAAAACATATAACCAACGAGAACGAAGAGCGTCATACATATTATTTTTGCGACGTATATGTTTCGTAGATAAAAGTTTTTACCTACTAAACCATAGTCATAGGTAATTATTTTTACTGACGATTTTTTTGGGTAGTAAAATAGTTTTAGCTACTAATTGTTTGTTGTGGGTAAATGTTTTTAGAGACGTTCTTGTAAAAGTAAGTAACAATATTTTGTGACGATTTTGTTTTGGTAGCTAATACTTTTTAGTGACGATTCTGTTTTTGTAGTAGAATAGTTTTAGCTACTAATTTCTTGTTGTATGTAAATATTTTTAGAGACGTTCTTGTAAATGTAGGTAATAACATTTTGTGACGATTTTGTTTTGATAGCTAATACTTTTTAGAGACGATTAATCACAAAATGTTACTTCATCTCGCCCGGGGTTTTATTCCCCCAGGGTGGCCAAGGCTTTAGCCTTGAGACTTGCTTTGGAACAGGTCAACGTCCGATGTCCCGGCCCCAGCATCGTGCACATAGACGCACAAGGAGTAGTGTCTTCGCTTCGCAATGACAACTCCGATTGGTCTGAGTATGGGTTGATTATTTACGATTGCAAGTTGCTTCTAGCACAACGACAAGATATTCAAGTAGTGTGGTTAAGTCGACAGTCCAATGTCTTAGCCCATAGATTAGCTCGTACTTCGCTTTCCTT
>JAOSBP010000206.1:11194711-11204776 GCA_027563825.1 Erythroxylum mucronatum
TAGCAAATTAATTAATACTACTTCCAAACAACTATAGTAAACAAGAAACGACATCGTTTACCTAAACAAGAAAAATGACATCGTTTTGTATTAGGTTTTTAATGACAACCACAATAAAAGGCTACTCCATTCTCATTCAAGCCGTCAACATTTCTCAAAATGCTCTCTTCGTTTAGGTTTTATATTGTGGTCATCATCGTGAAAGAACCATTATTAACTAAATCATTATTATTATTTTGTTCTATTTTCATTAACGAAGTTGTGCTAAGTTTAACTTATACCTTTAGGTGTTTATTGTGAGTTCTTGATTATGTATTTGATGTATGAGTTGTGTTTATGGTTGTGTTTCGAACATGATTTAATTTTTGTCTTTGTTATTTGTTTATGGGTTGGCTTCTTTTTAACGCTTCCCTTATCAAAGCTTCGTAACTATTTGATGAAAGGTCTTCAAAAATATTTTACTTTAATTCATTTTCATTAATAGTAATATAGCCCAATATAGACAATACTACATTTTTGTACATCAAGAACATAGTCATGTCTATTATACTTTAAATTCTAAATTTTGCATGTGATACAAACTACACGATAAATTTATGAAATTTTAGTAACGGTAACTTTCATATCATTATGCACATTGAAGATGTATAAGTTCTAAACTAAACTACTTTCACTTATTATTGAAATTAGGGTTGAACATATCATTATTTTATTCTAAATCGACATTTACAGAATATACCTCTTAAGAATATTAATCAAGGAATGTCGACATGACGACTAGTTCTGGATGACCCTAATTCATTTCGGTGGGAGGAATGTGGCAAAATTGTGCCTATTGAAAAAATAAACAATGTAGAAAAATCTTCACTTCATACACTAATCATCATTTGCCTTCTATGATCGATCTTCTGCTTCAAGGTGTTTAGTATCATCCGAACAACGTCACTTTCCTTATTATGTACATCTCATTTTCTTTTATGAAGTTATTATATATATTCACATTTGATGATATATACTACATATTATTTTAAGCTTCCTTGAATATCGAAGATGACATGACATGTATGCCCATGGAGGAGGGAGCGATGTCACAACAGTCCGTAAAGAATTAGGGAAATCGCTTATTTTAGAAAATTTGTCAATTCCATAGACTTTGTCTGGTCATTCACGTATTTATGTCATTCCAATTTTGGTTCGTTTAATGGTTTACTAATCTGACAATATCTAACTTCTATACTAATTATGTTTTAAGTAAAATGTTTCGTACTGGCAATTCATCTAGAGAACTTGTCTTCCATACTAAATCCAGAGACTCATTTACTGTATCCTCTACAAGTTTAGTCGTAGTGGAAACATTGTTGCAAGAGGGTGTGAAAAACCCTACACCTAAGGGAAGAACTATCACCAGTGACGGAGCCAGGAATTTAAGATAGGGGGGCCCAAGAATTAATTTTTTTAAATTTTAAGGAGCCCAGTACACCACTGACCCTTAAATAACTCTATTTATATATATATATATATTAAAAATAATTTTTTAAAAAAACTTGGGGGGCCCAGTGACCCCCCAAGTTTGTAAATAGCTTCGTCACTGACTATCACTGTTTCAATTGGTGCCTTTGAAAGTGCAAGGACCCTTCTCAGGAATCCATACATCGGGGACTCATATACCTTTTATAGAACCTTATATCACTTAGAATCCAAACAAATAATTATATCATTGTCATTTATCGATGCAATCAACTGGACTCAGCTTCAAAGTTGATTTATTATTGTATCTGTAAGAATTTGTCAAACAACCTTTCTACTAATTAAGGGTCAAGCTGCGTACTATTGAGTATAGACTGTTATTATTCTTGTTTTATGACTTTATGAATTGTTAAACTTCTAATTCAAAGTTCGTACTACTTAATATATCATATTAATATATTGGTACAATTATTTAAATTTTTTATAACTGATTTTTGCAATGTTAGTAAATATTAATGATAATTAATGCTACTATTTAACACTTAAAATTATGTTGTGTATGTTTTTTCAACAATACGTTGTAAACATTCAAAACAAATCTCCAATAAAACATATATTAATATGATAGATTATAAAAATGTTTGTTTAATAATTTTGGAAAATATCAACCCTTTGGTGAAGATTTAGGCAAATGGTCACTAAATGTGTTGCAAATTAGTGTAGAACTTTTCACCGAATGTGAACCATTTATTGACGATTTTTATAAAACGTCAATGAATGTGCAACATTTGGTGACGATTTACAAAATTTGTCACCAAATGTTGATCTTTTAATGGTCACTTTTAGCGACAATGTAAAAAACGTAGCAAAAAACTAAACGTCTTTTTAGTGACGATTTTATATAATCGACGCCAATTGTGAACCTTTTAGTGACGATTTCAAACATTGATCACCAAATTATGGTTACGATCTCTGAAAAGTGTCACCAAAAGTTCATTTAGCGATGAATTTCTGAAATCGTCACCCATTGTGGATCATTTTGTGACAATTTTCGGTAATCATCAATAAATGTTCACCATTTGGGGACGATTTTTGTCATTCCTCAAAAAATATTGTTCTTTTCGTGACGCTTTTTTAGTTAGTCATTAAAGGCTTAATTTTAATGACGATTTAAAAAATCGTCGCAATATGATAACTTTTGTCGACAATTTTGTGAATTAAAAAAAAAAGTAGTTAAATGTCTACTTAGTTGTAGTGCAATTGCCTGGACTTCTCAAATAGTTCCCATGTCTGCAAATTCTTTGACCAAATGACTTCCCGAGTTTCTAGTATTTAGGTTTTTTCACTTTTTGGTCAAAAACAAAATTTATCTTCTCTCATTTGGATGTGTATATGGTACGCACGCCTGGAGTTTCTTCAAAGTGCTAGTGTGAGTAAATGTGCAAGTTTACTACTAGATTTTACCATGTAAAATTATGACATTTAAGGTTCCTCAGAGATCCAAAAATTCCACGAATTGCTTTTGTGCGTGAAATGCGGGACAAGATTTTCTGTCAAATTTTATAGTGTCTTATTTTGTCTAATAAATCTCAGCCATTTATTTATATGAGTCTCACATTTATTTATACAGGACTCACGCGGAGTCTACACAAATAAATGGTTGAAATTTATGGGACAGAATAAGACACCATAAAATTAGACAGAGGATCTAAACTCGTAAAATGCGTCACAATTCGTTCCAGCTTTCACCGTTTAAATTTACATGTAAGGTTGAGGAAGATGCAAAGGCATCGTAAATGTACAATGTTTTACGGAACCCCTTAAGACAAAAAGTTAAGAAATTGTTTAGGAAAAGGAAAATGAAGCACCCAAATTTCGTTAGCAGCTGGAGTATAACCAAATTCAAGAATACGAGACCTTATACGGCAACAAGAGGAGAGAAAAAGGAATTACAGAAGAAAATTTTATACGTATGATATACATAATGGAAACGGTGCTCTGATTACTCTTTCTGATTAGTACTTTCACTCCATTTATCAATGGCTTGCAGCAACGCCTGTTTAACAACTGGAGCATCAAAGCTTTCATCTTGTGTTGCGTTCTGCAAAGTCAACAACCGCATCGCTATTAACTTTTTATCAAAACTTACCTCTTTGTTATTTCTTTTTTACTTTCAAGCATTTCCTTAAGTAAGTCAATAGGCAGCTGGTGGCCAGACCTGCTATAAGGACAATACGTGACTCTCTACAGAGCTAAATCAAGCAACAAGACAACAAGACTAACAAAATGATTTGAAAGTTCGTAACTTCATATTGAGGCAAATAAAACAGAAGGAAAGAGCGATTCAAAACGTGTGGGCGGTGAATGGTGGATAAAATTCCTATAGGCAGATAAAAACGGATTATGAAAATGTATAAATGGTGGATGACCTATTAGCTTGTAGTCACATAGCCTGGAATCAAGGACACGTGAATGGTAAGTCATACGGGGATAGGTTTTCAAACCGTTAAACTCATAAGAAGAGATTTTGTCATAACTTTATTGAATCTCACCTCTCCACCAACTGCTTGTAGACGAAAAGAGTCTGTACAAGAAACCCTAGCTTCCAGCACATTAAGGCCCAGTTCTTCAAAGGCTTCCAATATGGTAACCAGCAATCCCGGACAACTGCTATCCGAAAAAACATCTATCATAAAACCCTTTTCTAGGGTTTCTACTGTCACCTGTAAGGAAAGGAAAAACAATGAAATATCTGGTGCGCAATAAAGAAACAAATTGAAGGAAAGGAATAAAACTTAATGACATGTTGGTAGTTGGTGGTACCATAGGCAATCCATTTGTGCTGGTTGAAGTCTGGGCAGCTGCTATATTTTGATTAAGTTTATCTAACTTTTGTTTCAGCTTTTCAATGTACTTGGATGCGTCCACTATAATTGAGGTTTTGTTGAGCTGCAACATGCAAAATTATATGTAAATCCACCATTGTCTTCTATGCCTCTCATCGTCCGTTTATCTATATGAACTAAATTTATAACCATATAGAATCTGCAGATTCAGATTTATTTCGATCATTATTAGGATACAGGTCTGCTATAGGCGAATCAATTTCAAATGTATCTGTTAAGTATTGACTAGGAACTTGTTGTCGGGCTAGTTGAATTTACAGGGATGTGACAATATATGATAGAGTTCACAAAGTTTCTATGCTAGAACTAATTAATAGGAGAACACTGCTGTTGTGTGTTTGTTTCCCTTCAGATTTGTAGTTATATATTCAGTAGCAGAATGTGATGAGGAATCAAGTGCGAACTTAAGATCTACTGATAGGCAGATATGATTGATGCTTTACATATAAACTAAAATACTGAACAAAAAGATGAGGAAAATCTGAAGGCATCAAATGAAGGACATTACAGATGACTAAAGGAAGCAGCCAACTAAATCAAATTTAAAACAGTAACATCAAAGAAGAGAGAGGAAATGAACAGAAGGCAGAAGTGAAACGGAAAAAAAGGAGCGATATGTAAATAGTCTTGCTCAAATACACAATTCCATGCAAAGGAAGCGTTTAACTTTCTTAACGAACCGGGAAAGAGGAAGCCAACGAAAGCAAAAGTTCAGAGATTAAAGCAATTACAGCATGAGAGTTGGTAATGGAACGAAGAAGTTGCAGTTTCTCATGCAGTGCTACTCTCTTTTTCTCCCTAGAAACCATGGCCAATTCTTCTCTGTTTCTATGTTTCAGCTTTCTCTCGTTTTTCTCCTTTGCCCTCTTCAATTATTCTACCAACTCTGAGAGGGCTTTATAAATAGGAGATAGCAAATCTATACGATTCTTCTGTTCTGCGTCTACATGACTGCTCAGCAAAATATTAAATATAGATAATTATATATGGATTCAAAGGTTATCAAAAATCTTAATTTGATTAAATAAAAAATATTTTTTACTATTTATAATAAAGTTGGTGATGGATGACCACTAACAATCGGTCACAAGAATTATATACTTGTGAAATTATTAAAAAGTTAATTATAACCTAAAAAATATAAATCTGTACACTAAAAATACATTGCTCGAATATTGACATTATAATTTAGCAATTTAAATAGAAATTGTTTTTCAACCTTTAAATTAATTTATGATGAAAAGTTTTGATTTTGATTAATCCATTACTTTAAATAAGTTAGAAGTAAGTTACATTTTCCTAAAATCAAAGTGTGATTTTAGGAAAATGTAGACATAAGTTAAACGAAAATAGGGAAACAAGGTGAAGGAAAGCGAAGGATGATGGAGAGGGAAATTAATGCGAAAAATGAGCATCGAAAGAAAAGAAAAAGATTGGCTGTGAAATTGGGATGCCTCCAAGCACTCCTCACGGGGGCTAGCTCCTTCCTCGTCCTCTTCTCCCATCTCTTGGACATGCCGTCACCTTTTGTCGTCTCTATCTCACCACACGTGCCATTTAACCCTCGCCAATATCTCTTCTAATAAGTACGACAGGGACTCCTTATTCTGCTGCCCTCGGAAATTGAAATCATTAGATATCATATCTAATATTTAGGGTTTTTTTCTTAGAAAACACAAAGGAATTGTCTTAATATAAATTCTAATAGCTGATATATTTGACTTTAATTTTATGATGACGATTATTTATATTATGAAATTAATTAAAATATTGCCAATTACATGTCTATGTATGTTTCTTTCATAAATGACGTCTTTTTAATAATAATTTTTATTAACAATATAAATGCAATGATATGGCTTTTATTATAATAATTTTACCTATCCAAATATGATTGATTTCACAAATGTTTTGCTCTTTCGATGCTCTAATTATAATACATTTGGTAGTAATATTGCCTTTATATTAATCTCAATATATAATATAAATTGTATTTTAATTAGGTTTCTCAAAATTGTGAGAAGAAGAGTGCATCTCTTATATAAAAAAAAGCAAACTAAAGGTTTTTTTGTGTGAATAAAATCAACATTAGCGCAAAAACAGACAAAGGCAGGGAAGACAAAGAAAACTAACCCAAGCCAATAGGCCTACCCTGTACACCCGGAACCTAATAGCCTTTCCCCCTTAACAAAAACAGAAGCTGAACAATCTAAATTTAAAATGAGGACTAAAGAAGAAGGACGATCAGTCCAGTGATGTGGATTTGCATGTAATAAGGTTACCCTAGCTAAAGCATGAGCCGCCTTATTGGCGATCCTGCGCGTCTATTGAAAGGACAAGTGAAGGAAATGTCGCTTGAATGATAAACATTTAAGGGTCAAAATTTCAATCTCAGACCGATTTGGCGAATGAGCTAATATTGATTAGACAGCTGCACTATGCATAATAGAGATACGAACAGCATATGGAATGGAAAGAAATTCTAGAAATGGACCAATATGACTCTCACTTGATTTGACTGTCCATTATATCGGTATTAAGATATATATACACGAGGTAACCACCCCCTAATTAATCACTTTGATGAAAAATAGCAGCAAGTCAAAAAGAAAAGTTAAAATGACCATCGAAATAAGTAGATGTATTTAAGATATAATACAAAATAAAGCCACACATTCTCCCATGATAGTGTCACGAGATGGTATCTATGTATGAACATGTATTTATCAATAAAAGTTGAAATGCAAGTTTTGGATAGTTAGCTCTCGAGGACCTTGCTTCCAAGATTGTCTAGTTTGTGCAGGGACAAATCATGTACCCACCTATTCACATGTGTGCCCATTAATCATTACAACAAAACAATACCCTCCATACGCACCCTCTGCTCAAACCTTGTCTCTTGCCTTCCTCATATCACGTTGCTCTTCCTACACTTTGGTAGACTCCAGAGGTGAGCCTGTAGCTACCATTTGTTTTGATTCCTATATGCACAAAATTCACCGTGTACATAATTAGGTTGCTTACTATTTATGCTATAGTTATCGCATAAGGGCGTTCCAGTTCAGGGTAAATGGATTATTTGCTGCTTTCCCTACTTTTAAATCTTAATTACAGGTTAAATATCACATAGGACCCTATTTGTGTATATTTGTTACTGATCTGTACCCTATAGATGCATATACTCCGCCTGCAGCCAGCCACTCGATCTGTGATTCTAACATTTGCATAGCTAGCTTATGCAGACCAGAGAGTAATTAAAATACACTTGTGTTGTCATATATTTCGGTGAAGTTTACTTTTTAAGAAAAGATTAATTTTAATGCATTCATAGTTGAATGAGAGATATGATCCACTTGCAAGATGAATCAGATTTCGATAAAGCTGAACTTCAACAATTTGTCAAAGTGGGTATGACTGGATGTTTAATTATGGTAATGATCGTGAAGCGAGAATGGAGAAAACTACAATCTAACCAGATAAGCAATTATTTGTCTTGATGCTTCCAAAACCTAGCGACAAGTAGTGATTCATTTACACAATATAATTGGTACGTTCATTTCTGTTTCGTCCGTGTCATGATCAAGGTACATTATCTGGATTTTGTTAACTTATTGTCTAGTCAATAATAGAGGTTGCAGCAAATTAGTTTAGGCATTACACTATTACTCGACCACCACGCTAAACGAAGTAATAATAATAGAGCTAGTTTCATACAAGGATTAAATGAGCTCCAATTTTCGCTAGATTGACATGGAAATCCTTCGAGTTATATACTACCTATAAGCAGATGGATAACCAGTGACTTGTCTGCATGAATTTTCTACATGGTCGAAGTTCCAAGTTTGTGATAAAGGGGTAATAGAATTATAATTAACAATCTCAATTCCCATTCTAAGAATGATAATAATGGACTTAATTATTTGGTTGTGAAGCACCTACACGAAATTAACAATGGCCTACAACTGAAATCTATGCACTTTTTTTTCTTTTGGTACAAGTAGATGAGCCCTTAATTCTCACAATTAATACGTACTTTGATCATGTGAAGAAACAAATAAATACAGCACTTTTCAAGGTCGAGCCATAGGACATTCCAAGAAAGTTGGAGATGTTGAGAAATTTTGTTTAGGAATAATGCAATCCCACCCGAATCCATGCATTTGAATGATAAAACAGGGTTTACTGCATGATAAATATTCCAAATCGTTGAACAATTTAAAATGATACACATGAGTGAGCAATTATAGGCTAAACATTTTTGTTTCAATTTACTATAATGCCTTGCAGTATACGTACACACACCATGATCCAAGAAATGGCAATTTGATGTGAGCTCTGGACCTTCTGGCAGCGCATTGCTGAGCTGTACGCGTTTTAATGTCGATATGTATCTTCATATCATGTGACAAAATAAAAAACAAAGTAAGCGAACAACACCTTAGGCCCCAATAATGCAAGGGAAATTTTGTAACGTATGCAGAAATGTTGCTCGTGACTTCACAAATATTTACTTCAAAAGTAGAAACAAAACGTCTCCAAAAGATGACAATAGCCACTTAACAAAGACTTTGTAATTATTTGATAATTAAATATTCCCATCAGGGACCTGCCGGCAGCACATCATATCTGCATTACGTGGAAATATAATTAATATTTCTTTTACTTCAAATTAGTTGATTAATCAACCCAAACGTGTTCTCTCTTTACTTATTATTACCCCCTTTTTTTTTTGGCTCATACATAATATGATCTAATACTTTCTGCAGGCTATTGTCGTGGAATTCCTAGACTTGTGCTAGCCAAAACCTCACGTGAGCTTAACTCTGGGAAGGTACATTCACATGCACATGTGATAATGGAAACAATGCTTTAAATGTATAAAGTGATAAGTGATTTTGCTGTGTACCTGGCTGGCAACCTAGAATCTTTAAAGGAGCGATATCATACATATATACCAGAACAAGAAAGATAAGTACTTTGCTTTCATATATTGATGATGATATATATTAAACTAATTTAATCATACGATGATCACTTTTAAGTTATGAAACTGATTTAACTTGACTCTTGAAAACCAAATTAATAAAATGCCAAGCATACGTCATTAAAGTTGAGAGCATTAAAACCCTTCGCTGTCAATGAGAAACATAAGTAAAAACATAGTAAGTATAAAGATATTGTACTATAATTAACTCGGATAGGATTAAGTTTTTGATGAGATAGAACAAGGAAGAGTCATTTTCATTAACAAATCATAGGGGTCACTTCTGTTGGTAGGGACTTTCGGATTCTAACTTTTAATATAAGATCTACAAGCTGGCCTACTATAAAGTTATATATAAGCTTGATGCATGCTTAGAGCAGAGGGCTATAAGTTTCCAAACGAAACAAAAGTAAATGCTCTACACCTTTACCTTTTTCTTTTTCTTTTTCTTTTTTGTCTTTTTATATTGGGAGCGATTTAGTTCTTCTTCCAGATACTAGGATTGCAATCACAAGATAATTGTTCGTTTTCGTTATCCAAGTTTTGTACTCTCTCCCTCTATCTCTCTGTATACGTACGCTAGATAGATGTTGGTTCGGCCGGATTCTGCTAAAGTTGACCGTCATTGTTTTGATCCATGGCCTAAGCAATTCTGGCTATGAGATACCTGCAAAACAGATAAAGGCGCGCCGGGGGTTGGTTCCCGGA
>JAOSBP010000206.1:11222552-11234294 GCA_027563825.1 Erythroxylum mucronatum
CCTATACAAAATCTTATACATTACAGTTTTTATCTTATGAACTACATCAAAGCTCGTAACAGAAGTAGAATCTAACTAGATAGCATTCTTGGTCTTCCATATCGTATAGATGGTACACATGAATGCTAGTCTTGCGACTTTGCTTCTAAGAAGCGCTTTAGTGTAATCTTTTCGAATCCACTTGATTGCACTAGGTAGTATGGTCATGGCTCGTGTCAATCCCGACCATCCCCGTATGGCAACCTAAACTTCACCTGTAAAAGAACACTTAAAGAACAAATGATTAATAGTTTCTGGTTCCCCATTACACATCCTGCAGGTTCGGTCCATCTCCTGGAATAACAAGTTATCTTTTGTTGGCAGTCTATTTCTAAGACTAAGCCATGCAAAAAAGGAGAATTTTGGTGGTATGTATTGCTTCCATATAAATGCCATCCATGGTCGTCTTGTATGTTTAACTCTCAATAATTCATAGATTTTATGTGCTGATGGAGTTCCATTTATACATAACTTCTGCTTGTCATACACTACTTCCCTTCGGACACCCAACTGATCCACCAATTTATTTCGAATCATTGCCAATGTTTTCAGCAGGGGTGAGTCATGGTTGTGAGGTTCCTAATACAATATTGATATCTCCTTCAAATATACTTCATGAATCCATCTTACCCATAAGGAATCTGCTTTGGCATGAATATTCCATAGGACTTTAGATAGCAGTGCCAAATTCCATAGTTTACAATTTTTCAGTCCCAATCCACCCTTCTCTTTTGGTACACGGATATTATCCCATGCCACTCTAAAGTGTTTACCAGCCCATAAGAACAACCTACATATGGAGGTTATCCTCTCCAGGATAGTTGTTGGAATAGGGAATGCTTGGAGCCAAAAGGAAAGTACCCCTTGAATGATAGAATTTACAAGTTCAATTTTACCCGTATATGATAGAGTTTGACCATTCCATGTATTGATATACACCTCCACAGATTCAAGTAGAACATAAAATTGGGTCACCGAGACCTTCATAGGTGCCAAAGTGACCCCCAAATATCAGACTGGAAATTCACCCATAGGGTACTCCATCATCTGCATGATATTTTCCCTTTCATGTCCACACATCCCCGCTAGGTAAATACTAGATTTTGAAGCATTCACCTTTAGTCTTGCCACCTGTTTCAGCTCATTCAACACCTTTACCAGTATCCCTATAGAAGTAAAATCACCTCTAGAAAAAAAGCATGAGATCATCTGCAAAAGCAAAGTGAGTAATACCAAGTGGTTTACACTTCAGGTGGAAGTGAAACTTAGCAGTTTTCATTTTTAACATTCTTAAGAGGTACTCTAAACCAAAAAGGAAGAGTGATGGTGACATAGGGTTTCCTTGTCTTAAACCCCGTCGACCTTTGAACATACCATGTAATGAGCCATTTATTGATATCGAGAAGGAAGTGGTAGTTACACATTCTAGAATCCATCATATAAATTTAGTCGGGAAACCCAGCCCTTTCATCATATCTTCCAAAAACTCCCATGATATTGTGTCATAAGCTTTTGTGATGTCTAATTTTATCATAAATCATGGTGAAATGTGCTTTCTAGTATAACCCTGAACCAGTTCCTACGCTAGAAAACATTATCAAGCATATTTCTACCTGGCACAAAGGCGGCTTGAGTTGGATGTACAATTTTCCCCACAACCTCCACCATACGTGCATTCGGTATTTTTGTGATCACCTTATAAACAATATTCATGCAAGCTATTAGTCTGAAGTCTGTTACTCTCTTTACTGTTTTCATCTAGGAATGAGTGTGATGATGATATGGTTTAATTGTTTCAGCATTTGACTAGTGGTAAAAAATTCATTCACAGCCAAGATTACATCGGGTCCAACCATATCCCATTACTTTTTAAAGAAGGTAGAAGTATATCCATCCGGCCTCAGAGCTTTGTCATTGCCTATATCAAACATAGCCCTCTTGATCTCCTCATCCAAAATTGGGGCAACCATTAGTTCCTGTGTCTCCACATCCTAGACCGATTCATTCTTTACTACATTTGAATCTAACCTGTTCAGGGGAGTGGCTATGCTAAAAAGCTATTGATAGAAACTTAAACAACAATTCACCACTTCTGTTAGTGAAGTGGTTACAGATCCATCCTCCCTAACGATGTGAGAGACAGTATTCTAATTTCCTCTCTTTCGGGTTACTGCATGGAAATAATTCGTGTTTCTGTCAGCCTTTACAATGTGCTTACATTTAGCTTTTTGTTCAAAAAATTATCTTTCTGCATCTAGTAAAAATTTAGTATGCTTCCTTTTGATGTTCACCTCATTTTTTAACTCCACATCTTTAGGCCTACTGAGAGAGGCCTTATATGCTAGTTGGAAATCCTCTTGTGCCTTCTTAACCTTGCTAGAAATGTGCCCATATGCTTTAGAATTTAGAGTTTTCAAAGGATATTTTAGTGCCTTCAATGCCATCGCCCTCCTGCCTTCTTTAAGGCTTCATTAGTAGTCTTACCCATATCCTCTCTATTGTTACCCATTGGCACTTACATACTTCTCCTTTTAGTTACTGTTCTATAGAGTTGTGTCATCACTGCCTTCCCCTTGTTGACATTTTTGTGAGTATGCACCTTCTGCCATCCTCCATCATTTTCCTTTTCGGGATCCGTCCGAGTTTGGAGTGTCTTGTGTCCCCTCATTCTGGGCAATTCCTCCATGCACCTAGTTTCTGCAGTACTACCTTCATTTTGTGATTGTTGTTCTCCCTCCTTGTCAGGATTTTCTTCTTGAGTGTCTCCTACATGAGTTTTTGGTTGTTCTTGCATTCCTTCCTCCATCTCCTAGTTGGGTTGATTCATATCATTACCATCTGTAACAGTTTCAGTACCTTCTGCATTTACTAGCCTCTTCTCCTGTTTCTTCTTAATTCTTTCTTTGGATATGCATTCAAAGGGGTTATGACCAAATTGTTTACAATGGCAGCAATAGCTAGGGAAAGTTTCATAGTAAACCACTTATGTATATCGGGTACCCCTAGGCATCTTCACACCAAAGCTTGTCACTGGTTGTTTTGACACATCAACCTCTACTAATATTCTAGCATAGCCAATCCGTGACTTTTTGCTAGTGATTTTGTTCGTGCATGGTGGTCTTCCAATACGAGATCCTAGTTTCGATAGCCCTCTCTCATTCCACAACTCCAAAGGTACATTAGGAAATTGCAGCCATATGGGAACTTCCATAAAATCTTTATAGTCAAATGCAAAGCCCTGAGAAAGTCTTTTAAGAAGCAGAGTCTTCCCATATAACACATACGATCCCCCTGCTAGTACATTAGTGCGATCCTCTTCTGTGTCAAATTGAAAAATTATCCAACCTTGACCATGCAGTAGGATTTTACGTTGAACACTCCATTTTGCAATTAGTCCTTCAAGTTCCATCATTCCTGGAAATATCCCCATGAAGCATACCATAAGATAATATCCCCGTTCTTGTTCAATTTGTATCACATCTTCTTCCTCCATGATAACTTCATCATCTAACGGCAAATATTCCAGCTGCATTCTTTATTTCAACTCTCTATTATTCCTAAATAAGCTTAGATACGTTGGCTTGGTTTTTCCTTCACCCTGCTTGTCTGAAATTGGTTCTGACATCTTGTCGAGTACCTTCGAGGTTGGTTCTTCATTCTCTAAGTCAGAAGCTTCAGTGTGTACATTCTCCCTATCTGTATCCTCATCAGACGTGAATCACTCCTCATCCCTCATTCCACCTTTGCTCATCCCCCCAGTACCCACATTTGTTGTTTTACTCAGTAACCTTCCTTCCCTATTCTTAATACCCAAAGGCCCTAGTCTGTCCCCTTCTGCTGCCAGATGCCTGCCTTGTAATGTAACTATTCTTATACCCACACTACTTGCTCCATCAGCAATGTTCGTTTTCTGTCTACCCTCCATCATAAATTGCTCACTCGTCACCTTCATCGTTGAATGACTGTATGCCCTGCCCTTCTGTATTTCATTATCTCCATTGTCGTATTCTTCCACCTACAAACCCGGAACACACTCGACAGTAATGTCCCTTCCTTTATGCGGTGTCTTCTTCTTTTTACACATGCCCCAAACTATCGAGAAAGCCAGGCAAAATTACCCTAAAAATGTTCTAATTTCTTCGGACTGTCAAGAGTGCTCACCAAACTCAATCCAAACTTACAAAATAGCAAGGGATTAATGGAGGAAAAAGAGTGTAGTCAAGTCGAGTATAGTGCGATGCATAGGGAAGAAATCACCTAAGGTGAGAGAACTCACATACGCACTACTGATACTGATAGCTCTTTCTGGATTACTCGAGTTTTATTTTGGTTAGCGCAAAGGATAAGAGATAGTTTTTTTTGTTTTCGTTTTCATTTCCTTGCTATAAACTTATCTTATTTTCATTTCTCTCTTATAATTATTTGGCGATGATTTTGAAAGCAACGATTTTAAAAAATTCGTAACCAAATGTGCACCCTTGAAAATCTGTCACCAAAGGGACAATAAGGGTCATCCTCTAACCCCCCGTTTGGTTGCAGTCCCCACCACCGGGGACAGAGCACAGGACATTAAAATCCTGTCACTCCCAGCTGTTTGGTTTTTGTCTTGGACGTTTTGTCATCTGCCACCGAAAGACAGCAACAATTAATTTATGTCTACCTCCAAACCGTAGGACAGGCGACATTCTGACTCTGCCTCCGAAACAATAGCACAGGCGTTGTCGAAATAGCCCCTGCCTCTCTCTCGTTTGTGGTCTCTCCTCCCTGCGACTCCCTCGTCCGATCTCGACCCTCGACCCACAACCCCATCAGTCCGATCACCGTCGAACTGTGGCATCGTCCGATCTTGACCCACGACGCACGTTGTCTCTCGCACACGACCCTTCTTCCCCAACAGCTTCATGTCGAGGTTTGTTTTGGTTTATAGATTCATCCTGTGCTGTTGGATCTCGTCGTCCCAGCCTTCCCTCTCGCACACTCCCCTTCTTCCCCAAAACGTTTAATTGACAGGGTCGGGTAAGTTTTTGATAACCCTTTTGTGGAACATTGTCGGTCTTCCTTGCAAGACCGACACTGTGATTGCGTAAAGGGTACTTACTTTGTCGTCTTCGTTCCGAACTCTCTGTCCCTGTTTGTGCTTAAATTTTTTTCGGTTTACCCGAAGACCCACTTGTTTTTCGGATGAAGCTACCCATGTCCACTGGGTTATTTTAATTGACTTCATCATGTGTTGGATGTGGTTTTGGGAAGAAGGAGTTTGGTTGTTAGGTTGATTCACTTCTCAGTGTTTTGAGGAGACACGATTAAATGTGGGGATTTGTATACTGATCTGTGTTGGGGTTTTGTTTTATGCAAAATTGGTCACAACAATGTTAGTTCCCAGGATTTGATGTAGGTATAGTTTCGATTATGTCTATGCATTGTGTCATATGACATGGATAGCTGTTGAAATAATTATAAAAAGTCAGTACCCTGAGTTGAGATAGATTTTTTAAGCATCACAGGCTTGTTAATATCGTTGTCATGGTATTTCAGGGGATAAGGCTGGAGCTACTTATATCAAGTTGGCAAATTGTCATTTGAAGGTACTATTTTACTTATTTGAATTAGCAGTGGAAGTTTTCCATCTTTAATTCGTTTATTTTTTGCTGTCTTGTGTATCTATGTGATTCAGTTTCATTTCCTTTTAGTTGGATAGCAAGCATGAGGCTGCCCAAGCTTATGTTGATGCTGCTCATTGTTATAAGAAAACATCCACAAGTGGTACGGTAGTGCTTAGCCTTATTATCTTTTTATTTCATAGAAAAAAAATATTTGGGGATTACCAAACTAGCTTGTTGCATTTTATTCACATGTGAAATATAAGAGTTCTACAGATGAATTTTCAGTTCTTCATACTTTGCATTTGAAAGTTGTAAAATAAAATCCAGACATTCTGCCTTTGTATCTTTGACAGCAGGCTTTTCAAAACTTCAAAACTTGGTTATCTGTGTACTCTATTATCTCTTATATTTCCAGAAGTGAATGGAGCTTCAATGCAATAGTGTGCCTATATCCCTTCATTCCTATATATATGACTCAATTGTTTCGTCTTTTGTAGAGGCAATATCTTGCTTGGCCCAGGCAGTAGATATGTTCTGTGATATTGGAAGGATCAATATGGCTGCAAGATATTATAAGGTATCCTAGGCACTTAGACAATTGTCGTTAAGCAATATTGCATAATTAATATCTTGCGTCTAATAATTACATGCCTAGGGGATTGTTTGGTTTGAGACGTTATCTTTTAATTCAGGGATCAATGTGATTTTCTTAACCCGTCTGCAGTTCATCAATGCTAGTTTCAATGTTATAACATTTGTGTTTTTGTTGGTGCTTTTTGGAGGACATAAACAAAAATATAAATACTCAAATGTTCCAGTAGAAGACCTTCTCTTAAGTTGTTCATATCATACTGCATTTGTTGTAAGTACCATGGACCTCAGTTTGTTGGCTGTTTCATTAATTGTAAACCTAGCATATCGTAGAAGTATCTGTCAATAGGTTGAACAGTTATTTTGCTTATAGGTCCTTGAGTTTGGAAATATGGCATTTTTGTGGTGATGATTCACTGATGTTTTAATTTGTTATTTAGTTATGTGGCAAAACAGTTTTCATCCAATAAATGAAAAGCATAGTTCTTATGTGATGTTTTTCTAGATACAAAGAGGCAATTGAGATTTATGAAGAGATAGCAAAACACTGCCTTGGTTACAATTTGCTTCAGTATGGAGTCAAAGGGCATCTTCTCAATGCTGGCATTTGTCATCTCTGCAAAGGCGATGTTGTTGCGATTACCAATGCATTGGAGCAATATCAGGTTCTTTGTTTGGGTTGTGATTTTCATTCACTTGCCTTTAGCTGTGTGGTTCATCAAAATGAAAAATGTGAAATTCCTCTTGCAGGAAATGGATCCCACATTTTCCAGAAGTCGTGAATGCAAGCTACTAGAGGTGTGCTGTTTATACATTTTGGAAACATTTGAACATTTATGCAAAAATTTTCTCTGAAAATATTGATTCCATTCATTGATCTCACATTACTGACTTTACATTTTGTTAAGATCAAAACTTCCTCTGTTGTTTATTTTTGTAAACCTTAATAATCTCTTTTATAGAATCCCTACCCCAACTGAATAGAAGATCCCTTTTTGGTCTATTAAACAATATAACGGCTTCGGTAACAATCATAATTGTGGCAGGATATTGCGGCTGCAGTTGATGAGGAAGATGCTGCAAAATTTACTGATGTTGTCAAGGAATTTGATAGCATGACTCCACTGGTATCTTACTGTATCTTTTCGTAGTGAAACTTTTTATATGTAAACTGGGCTACGACATGATGTTTTTGCTATATCAACAAGAAATAAGACAATAAAGAAGTATAGTATTTTCACTGTACCTGCATGTCCTCGTATTTTATATTTTGGTTGCTTCATTAACATTTGCTGAGAAGTGAAATTGTAATTGGTTACATTTTTATATATTTTTATCATGCACTAATTATGATTGAAACTTCTTTGGTGAAGTTGATTGTATCACAATTTTCTGATGATGTTTGCCTGGACTGTTATAACAGGATTCCTGGAAGACTACCCTTCTTTTGAGGGTGAAAGAAAAGATCAAAGCCAAAGAAATGGAAGAGGACGACCTCACCTAATATAAATAGGTTCTTTTCATTTTTAGAAATTTTTTTGCTATCAACCAATGATTGGATTGTATTATATGTTGGTGTCCAGTTACGCGTCCATTACAATGGTTTCTGTTAACTATACGAATGGGCTAACACTTAACACCAGAGTGTGTATGTTTTGCAATTGTGGATGTGATTTTGTAATTGGGATATGGTGTTTATGAGGATTGGTATTTGGTATAGTGGAGGATGAAATGAAGTCGACCTAAGGCTCAGCGCAGTAGTTTGCATAAATTGTTCTCAAGCGCTATTCCTGGCTTTCTTGGTTCCAGCCTCTCATCACCCCCTTTGTTGTTGTATCGTAGTGACTGTACGTTTTGCGGAGTCGTGGAACTATTTACTCGTTAATATTAGTCTGGCAAAACACTGAGTGCCTTTTCTCTTCCTTCTCGCGTTTGCATGATTTGGTAGGATTGAGCTTCAAAAGCTCCAAACTCCAAGCTGAAATTAAATGGACTAGTACGAGCAAAATCAAATTCCAGCAGACTCCTAATCCGCTAATCGTACCTATTTTATATACTCTATATAAAATTAGTGATCCGACCCATGTCTGTTATCGTTTTCTTAATCGTACACGTTATTATAGTTGTTCCCAGTCAACACTTCAGGGTTAGGGCGATTGGTAAATGGTAGTGGCAGGCACATCATTAGTTATGGCATTGAAACCACATTGCTTAGTGCCGTCGATCTTATTATAATTATTATACAGGGAGAAAAGAAAAGCTTGCGCTGCCCTTTTTTTTGAGTCCAGACCTTTTGTTTAATATTATGGTGTTTTATTGTTTCTAATAAATCTCAGCCATTTATTTATGTGGGGCTCACATAGAATTTACGTGGGTCTCACAAAATAAATGACAAAAATTTTATAAGACAGAGTAAAATTGGACAAATTTTCTAGTTTAATACGTTGGTTTCGTTTCGTTACAAAGACACTTACCATACCACGTGGAATTGATAATGTTGTGTCGGAATCACTTGGTCATCTCTCAAACATAACATCGGATGGCAGTGGCACTGAAAGATATCTCAACTGATAAACAAGTTATCGTCGTATTCAACTTTTAATGACGCACCGCAGTCATTGCCAAATTGAAGCACCTATGTAGTTTGAACTTCCACCATCTATCTCAGAACTCTAGTCTGAACATAAGAAAACTGAAGTTCTTGAATCAAATGAGGTTGGCTTTTCACATTGTAAGGCACTAACTAATGGGAGGGCTTCGCATCGCATGCTTCTCTCTTCACATTGATGGATGAGCGTTTCGTTGGGAATTTTTCTCTCTGAAACGTCCTGACGGTTTCATTAATAGTTGCTACAGTTCTGACAAAAGGGATTGCTTTCTCAGACCAGTTTCTGGGTTTTGAAGAAGGCTAAATTTTTGTCTCTTAATTCTATAATTTGGTAGATTATGGCTTTGGGTTTTGGTCTTTATGGCTATATGGAACGAGTGAATGAGCTTTTGTTGCCATGCTCTGGTCTTAGTTTGGGTATGTTGTTATTTTGACAGATTTCTCACCTCTATTCAGTCGAGACCCTCTCTTTTTACCGAGAAAGTTATATACCTGTTTTTACTGTTAAGGTTATCACATGAGATAGCTCATAAGTTTACGATATTGAACTTGTTCTGGCTATTTTTGACCATATCACTCATGATGTCGGTTATATAATACAGATTAATACACATTCAAAAGCTCAACCTTTAGGGGGAGAATGGATGCCAATGCTAATGGTGATCAAAAAGTTGACATTGGGAAATCCATTGGGGTAGAAAATAATAGTCAAATTCCTCTTGAAATTTCAACATCAAGGACACTACTGAGCAATGGAGCTCCTTATCAAAAATTCTGGAAAAGTTTAACTGCCCTTCCCAACAGAATGAAATTCATAAAACTTGATTCTGCCTCTACCAGATTGAAGGAGTTGGCTCAAGGGAGAGATGAGATTTCACCTTCAGTGGTATCTTCGGACCATGGCTTTCGAGATCGCATCAGTGACGTTCTTTGTCTGAAGATGGATTGGACTTTGATCGTAAAAATGAGCAAAGAATGGCTAAGAAACCCAATGAATATGGCCCTCTTTGTGTGGATCATGTGTGTTGCTATCTCAGGTGGAGTTTTGTTTCTTGTCATGACGGGAATGTTAAACAAGGTACTACCAAAGAAGACCCAGAGAAATGTTTGGTTCGAAGCCAATAACCAAATTCTCAATGCCCTGTTTACTCTTATGTGTCTGTATCAGCACCCAAAACGTTTTTATCACCTTGTACTTCTTTGTAGATGGAAGCCAGAAGACATGTCCAAACTCAGAATGATTTACTGCAAGAACGGAACGTATAAAACCAACGAATGGGCCCATATGATGGTTGTTGTTGTTCTCCTGCACATCAATTGTTTTGCTCAATATGCACTTTGTGGTCTAAACCTTGGATACAAGAGATCACAGCGACCTGCAATAGGAGTTGGAATATGTATGTCGTTTGCAATTGTTGCTGCTGCTGTGGCTGGAGTATACAGCATTGTTAGTCCACTTGGTAAGGATTATGATTCTAAAGTAGATGAGGGAGCTCCCTCCCAGACCATCGCTGGTGAGAGCAAGAGGCCAGAGCAGTTAAGGGTACTATCACTAGAAAAGAAATATTCTTTTGCAACTAGAGGTGATCAAAGCATTTTTGAAGCTAGACCACAGTGGAGTGGAGGAATATTAGATTTTTGTGATGACATTTCACTTGCATACCTATCACTTTTCTGCAGTTTTTGTGTTTTTGGGTGGAACATGGAGAGGCTTGGATTTGGGAACATGTATGTTCATATTGCAACATTTCTCCTTTTTTGTATGGCTCCATTCTGGATTTTCAACTTGGCCCCCATTAATATTGACAATGAAACAGCCAGGGAAGCTTTTGGACTTACTGGAATTATTCTTTGCGTATTTGGTTTACTTTATGGAGGCTTCTGGAGGATTCAAATGAGAAAGAGATTTAATCTCCCAGCTTACACTTTTTGTTTTGGTCAACCATCAGCTTCAGATTGTACACTTTGGTTTTGTTGTTCTTGGTGCTCCCTTGCTCAAGAAGTTAGAACCGGTAACTCCTATGATATTGTTGAAGAAAAGTTTTGCAGGAAACAAATGGACCATAGATGTAAAGTCTTAAGTGATTCGAATTCTCCACTTGGCAGCAACTTTAGCCCTTCCGATATTGAGGTGGGCTGCTCTCTGAGTCCTACTACTGATTCAATGGGGGCCGCTAACCCAGATTGGCAGCCTTATGATGTGAAAAACAATTCTTTTACAGGAGGTAATGGTGAAATCATGATAGCACCTACTCCTCCATTAATTGAAAAAGAAGCCATTTAGCTGGCAAACGGTGCATACATTTGGATTTGTTTTTCAGTACAAAATACATGTATTGTAGTTTTTAACCTCATATTCATGTAAAGGCCTCTCAAACATGTCCTGCAAATCCTGTTGATTGAGAATTGAAGTTCTATGACCTGAACTGATTTTATCCGATGGCAATATTCTTTGTTTATGATACACATCCCTCCAGAGCCATCCCTTAGCTAATGTTGCACCTTTCCTGTAATCGACTTTTTTTTATTCTTCAAAATTTGGTCATTCGTTTGAAACTTGTCTGACCCACTGTGCTATTTGGTCATCAATATTTTGCATAAAGTGTGGAGAGAAATGCCTGAACAGTTACTGAGGTGGCTTCAGCGACATAAACATCAGGTAATTAGCTTGTAAGGGATGGCTACACAAAGAGATAAGCATAGTGAGGCAGTACTTAATTTTGTTGAGATGAGTTGTCTTGGGCAGCCTGAAGTGTTGAAGAAGAACAGAGCAAAGAAGTACAGGAAACACTGCAGAAGATCAAGTAGCAGCAGCAAATATCATACCTCATTTTTGCAAAAGCCAATATGATCACTTTTGTGTTTTGTCAAATGAAGAAACTTTTGTCCAGCAAGTTTTAA
>JAOSBP010000206.1:11246029-11257531 GCA_027563825.1 Erythroxylum mucronatum
TAGAGAACGAAAAGGGTTTGTGTTGGAAGAAGATGGATTAGGAGAACCCAATGGATTTTAGGGTTTCTACGCTAGGTCTTAGGTTTTTTAACCTAGATGGGTTATGCGTAGATTAGATTTGCGTTCAATTTGTATTTGTTGAAATTGTATGATTTTCTTTTAAGTTATGAATTTGATTGGAATGTTGTTTTGATTGGAACCTTTGTTATTGTAAGGGACCAAGTGAATCCTACCCAAGAACAAAGGAAAAGACAAGCTTGACTTGGTTTTCGCAAGCTAACTAGGTGGGTAACATATTTAGGGTTATAGTATAATTGGGTAAATTCTTGCCTATGTGTGTATACTGAAATTGATTTGTTGAGATTAACTTGTTTGTAAATGTTGAAAAATGCATGGCTATGTCTTACCTCAAAAGAGGTCATGACGTTTGCATTAAATGAAAATGAAGACAAAGCATAAAAGGATAAGCATATGAGAAAAGGATTATGTGCTTTTTTGGTTGGGCGAGAGTGGAACCATTCTGTTCGTCACGTGCATGTTAACAAGAGCCCTCTCTAGGCTGCCCACTTGTGGCATATGAGCTCTGATTTCGGATTCATTCTATTCATGGGGTAAACTTCGGTTTCTCCATTTTGTCTCCATGGGACCCTGGAGCCAATTTCTATGCATTACATTTTTAAATTTGTCATAGACGGTGCATTTGAGTGTTATGTGTTATGAGTGTAAAACCAAACTAAAGAATGCTTGAATTAGAAAATATACAAATATATATATACACACACACACCTGTATATATCATGCATATGCATGAATTTGTGGTCAATTATCAATGGCCCTCAATATGTTAGACACTGAGCTGTGTAGCTCACCTCATTCCTTTCCTCCTCAGGTGCAAATTGAGAAGATCAGTGATCCTTACAAGGCTTCAGAAACTTTAAGATATTAGAACATTTGTAATTAAGTTAGTTCAATCCCTTTTGGCTAGCTTTTTAGCCATATCAAACACGAGCATCTTTTGTGTTTTGTATTAAGTTTGACGTGTAAGTCGACATGTAAGTAAAGCTTGTTCAAACATTGACTTCATTTGGGAATGAGAATGAGAACTTGAGAAGTTTGTTTATGTATGATTATGTTGTTTTTGAGGTTTAAGTTTGATGAATGTGCAGATCGTCTTAGTTTTGCTTTGTCTTAGTTTCGCTTCGTCTTAGTTTCATTTAGTCTTAGTTTTCTTCGTCTTAGTTTTGCTTTTTCTTAGTTTTACTTCATATCAGTTTTGCTTCGTCTTAGTTTGACCTCTGCATCGTCTTAGTTTGACCTTCTGCATCATCTTAGTTTGACTTCTGCATCGTCTTAGTTTAACTTCTGCATCATCTTAGTTTGACTTTTACATCATCTTAGTTTTTCTTCGTCTTAGTTTTGCGTCGTCTCAGTTTTGCTTTGTCTTAGTTTTGCTTCGTCTCAGTTTGACCTCTGCATCGTCTTAGTTTGACCTTCTACATCGTCTTAGTTTGACCGTCTTAGTTTGATCGTCTTAATTTGACCTTCTACATCGTCTTAGTTTATATCATCTTAATATCTTCTATTCCATTTTTGATCCTTTTAGAGGCCAAATCTCGCTTCAAGTTCTTCATGAAAGTTGTAGATCTCGATGTCCTCTTTCAAACTGTCTAAACACAAAATCAATCCAACCTCTGTAGCAAAAGTTATGGCATTTGTGCCAAGACAGGTACAATATAAGTCAAGACATGAACATGTTGGATTCGTTTGACCATAACTTTTTCGTCCGACCTCTGATTAAGGCGATTCTTGACGCATTAGATTTCTAACACGTTTTTCTACCCTTCACAACAAGTGATAGACTTTGGTGTTGATTTTCAAGGTTTGATAAAAAGGAAGTGAGGGTTTATAGGAATGACCCTACAAGGAGACTCACTTACGCTTTTTGACTCCGAATAGTTGGGCTCGGGGAACGAGTTCCAACATCTTGGGCTTCAGGAATGAGGCTCAACATCATTGGGATTAACATGCGTGAAACTTCACATGGCTATATGAACTCATTTAAAGCCATGCCAATATTATTTGAAACTTCATATGGCCATATGGTCTCATTTAATTCCATGCCAATATTATCAAATGTCAATATATAGGTCTAAGTTGACATAAAGGTGGCTGTCATTTCATTTGTTTGATGATATGACATATCACATATATACTTTTGTTAAGAGAGTTAAGGGAAGGAATTGAAATAGGAAGAAAAAACTAATATTTAAGACTTAAAAAAATAAAGTAAAGGTACTAAAATAGGAAATCACTTATAGTAGGAGGACTAAAAATATCGTTATCCCTTTTCTTCATGAATCAAGGTGTTGAATAAACTCCCTTATACTAGGGATCTAAAAGAACTTCTCTTAGACCTAAGACTTTTATGCCTACAACTGTTTCTTAAATGTTAAGAAGTTAAGGGGACTTCTTCTAAGCCTAACTTTTTTAAGCCTATAGGTTTTTCTTTGATGCTATGGGACATGGAAATTCTATTAAACCTAAGACTTTTTGTTTGTAGTTTTCTTTTTCAAATTAGGAAAAATATGAGATTTTTTTTGTCAACAGGTTTTTTTAAGACTTGATTCCTTTTATATCAAATTGAGATATATTTTCTTTTTGAAAAGTGCATATATCTTTTAAAGCTTCTATTTAATGGTAATATCTCCTTAGATTAGTTAATTATCATGAATTTTCTCTTATGATTCCTTCTTTATATATGATCTTAACCCTTTATGATCTCTACCTATAATTATGCAAATCATCATTTAAGTGAGGTATGGTTCCCTATCTGGTTTCCTAGCTCTTAATCTTCTCAAATGACTCTTTATGTGGTCATCTCTATTGTTTTCCTTTAGAAACCATTGTAGCATCCCTTGTTTAATCAAGTCATTGGCCACTATTTTGAAATTCCTACAATCTTTAATCTCTTGTCTAATATCCTAATAGAAATGGGAGTATAAAACTTGTCCCTTTTGACAATATTAGTTATCATTCCTTTTTTTTTATTTTTCAACTAAGTCTTTATCTAAAATATAATCAACTACATATTTAACAATGTATTGAACCTAGGAAGGTCTTCCTTTATCTTCCCTTTGTTTTTGGTTTTTAACTAATTTTTTTATATAATTTCCTTTGGACTTTGTTAGTCAAAGATGTATCCCTCTCTATTCTCATTATTATTATTAGTTAAACTTTTCTTATTTTGATTAACATCTTCTAGATCTTTAATAGTTTATGCTCACATTTATACATGTTCAAAATTCTAACGTTATTTTTTCTATATAAAGTTTCAAAAATTTTAACAGGGTATGAGTCCATTTATGAAAGCTACTAATGCCACTCTTATACTAAGACTAAGGGTTTAGGTAGCCTTAAAGTTGAAGTGTTATAAGTAATCCTTTTAAATTTTTTGGTGCCTTTAAGTTACAAATATTAAATAGGTGGAGTTTATAGGTTAGTGCCTATTATTAACAAAGTTTGATATGCACCCAGTGCCTTATATATTGAAATTGGAGGCATGGCTTAAAACCAAAAATATATTACATCGGCCAAAATGGAGGAGAAGACTTTATATTTTATGGAGTTAAATGGGTCATATAGGTCCATGAGTTTTCTATATCGATGTATATGATCAATATGATCATAGATGCCTTCGTAAGTGTCCAAGATTGATATATTAAACCTAGGCAGTGATGGCTTCACTAAGACATTATATATTAGTTAGCTATTGATATCATACTTGATCCTCATATTTCATATCTCAGTGGCATTACTTGTAGAAGTGCAGATGAGGTCCCTTTCAACAATAGTTGTAGGGTGTAATTATATTGTCTTTCTTACATCAATTACTTGACTTATTATCATAACATCTTAATTTTAGCATCTTGATCCTCAAGTTAGTAATTAACTAGATGAATTTCAAGGTATTGGTTGTTCCAATAAAGTTAGTAGATGAATTGTATTCTTTGGTATTTATTATTCTTTTTGTGGATGGTGTTAACTCAAGGTTTATTATTAATGATTTTGATGATGACCTTATAATATTTCAAAATTTAAATTGGATTTATTTCCTTGTATAAGTAACGGCATATTTTTTAAAAGGAAATAAAATCAAATGATAAATGCTTCTTTTATTATAGAAACCTTTCTTATGAACTTGCTTGATTTATTAGAAATGATTCCACAATATCTAGAAGGATCTTACACATCACAATCAGTTCTGTGATATGATCATTTTTCTTAACATCTAGATATGGGAAGATTTTATTAAATATGATATTGAAGATTCAAAGTCAATTTAAGATGTAACAGAAGCAAAGACTAGTTGAAGAAGATGTGTATTTAAGAAAGAGTCACTGCATTTGCGAATGGGGGATATATGCTAGACCTTTAAAATACATCAATAGCATCAATACTCTTGAAAGACATATTGTTATCAAATCTCTTGTGTTTTAGAAAGTGAAAATTCTTTTTGAGAGAGAATATTTAAGCTCATATAGAGCAAACTACTTCTTCATTTGTTGATAGCATGTAAAGGCCAGCAAAATACTAATAGTTTAGAAGGTTGGAGAACTTTGAAAAATATGTACTCGTGGGAAGGTTGGAGAACCTTGAAAAATATATACTCTTAAGCTTGAAGAGGCTTGTCAAATTACTACTTGGTTTTATAGTGAACACTAAAGTTGGATACTTGGGGACTAGACATAGGCTTGGATTGTAAGCCGAACCAGTATAAATTGACTTTGTCCTTCTCTCTTTTCTCTTAATTTTTATATTTCCACATTATATTGTTTGTATGTTCAATTCAGCAAGAGGCTCCTTCAATTCTAAAATAGGTTCCTTTAGCTTATAACTTGCTAAATGTTCCTTTTATTTCAACAGGTGCCTTCTATTTTAAAATTGTTTTTAACTGGACTTTTTCTTTAACATGCTCCGGTTGTTTAATAGGCTACTATCGTCTGACAGGCTTTTATTGTTTTTAATTTTTAACAGGCATCTGTCTTTATCTGAATTGAAAATAGTTTGCGAAAAAATTTTAATCACACGCAATTCATCCCCTCCTTGTGTGTGTTTGCTTTATCAGATGGTGTCTTAGCTAGTTTAAAGTTTTTTCAAGTGAGAGTATTTAATTTTTAAAAAATATTTTGACAGAAGATACCAAATTATGTAGATTGAATTTGGAGTAGCCTTTTCAGGTTAGTCTTAAGTTACAAGCTTACAAAATAACCACTCAGAATGTTAAGTGTATTTCTTACAAAGACACTTTAACGCTCAAATTGGTGAAAATTGAGTGGTGTTAACTATGCAAAGAAATCTCTAATTAAATTTAATGATAATAGTAATGGGAACTTAATTTGGGGTATCTCTCCTTTTATAGGTAATTTGTCAAGAATATAATTTGACTTTAAATATTCTAGTAGAATTTGGATCCAACTTTTATTAAGAAGTCTAGTAGGTCTTTAACTAAAAATCTACCTCCTTATATTAGTGAATCATGTTAACTTATTCTTTTTAAATAAATGAATCTCTCATATAAACTGAACCATATACACTCAAAAAAAGGTGATGAATTGTGTTAAATAAATCAAATTTGATTTGTAAATTCATTAGTATATTATTAGTTTTTATATAAAAATTTCTTTGCTTTTATATTTTTATTTGTTGATGGATTAATCATTTTGAAGATTATTATTATTCGATAACTTTTACTAGAAATTTTTTAGAACTTTACTTTATTAAATATGACTTTAAATTTTTTTTCTCATATGCACTATTTTGTAATCCATACATTTCTTTGAATGCTTCTTTATTAGTTTACTTATTAATTACACAATAAATGATTACATGTATTAAATTTTATTATTAATTATTTAGTTTGTTATTTAATTTATAATTTGAATAGTTTATTTATAATATATAACTAATGGATTATCTTGTATTTTTAATTTTTACTTAAAACATTCATAAAAGTTATGAAGAAGGATTATACACATGATGAATGTCAGTTACAGATTTTTCGCTGTAAAAAAATTCATAGTCAATGTTCTAAAATTGCTAAAGTATTCTGAGCTGGTGTTAATTTTTAGAGAAACTGAAAAAAGAAAGGTTGTGGAAGACAATTATCACCTTATTTGAAGGAATTCATAAAGTTCTGGTTTAAATGGTTAAATACTTTCTTCAGAGCTCAGATTCATTTCTACTTCCTTTCTGTTCATTACTGTATAAGTGTCTCGCTATGACGGTGAGAAGGTGACAGGTTTGGCTTTGATTGCTCACACAAATTAACGACACAAAGCAGAAAATAATGCATTTTATGTCATCAAGCATAGCCACGAAGGACCGGCACATGAAAAACAAAATTAATATCCACATGCCTCCACACATATTGGAAGAGCCATACAAGCCCGGTCGCCTCAGGTTGGCTAGCTCATGAAAATTGGGAAGCGATAGCCATTACTCTTGCACCAACGATGACATGCCTAGTCAGGAAATTATGAAACAACATCCATAACTCTTCCACTAGAACATTTCCTAAATAATGGCATTCCTGTGTCTTTCCATTTAGGGAGTATAGATCTTGGTACTACTGGGAATATTGTTGGACAATTTGGACATTTCCTATAAAATTAAACAAACATTAATTGTATTTTTTGGTTTTTCAATTACTTATCAGTTAAGTTATGTAATTTAATCCAGATAAAGATAGTAAAGTGGTCTAACAAATGATGTAAGTCAATGGGTCAAAGTTTAGGAGGAAAATAGATCTCAATCAGTGTGGACCTTACCCATATCGAGCCTGTAATGGGAAAGCCCGATATGGAAGCTATATATAAAGGTTAAGGTCTTCTATAGTTGCTCATATCATTCGTAAGCATATAGGTTCTCTAACCCATTAAGAGAGCTTACGTTTTGAGAAAATTGTAGAAAGATGTTAACCACGTGTTGGTGAAGGATTCCCGTGAAGGTCCTAGAAGATTAGAGCTCGTTTCAGCCTTGAAAACTACTTCGGAAGTCAAAATGGAACCGAAATTAGGTATTCCGTATTTCTTTCGCTTATTTTCCTTTCATGAACGATTCGGGACACATAATAAAGTTCATGTGACATGTTACATGTGGTATCAAAGCAGTTACATGATTGGGTGCTTAGAAATGAAGGCTTTTTTAGTTTTTCGTCCATTAAGGATTTCAAATGTTTTTGGTCCATTTTTCGATTTTTTCGCATGTATGAATGCGTGAAATTAGTGTATATGAGGTTAGCCATGAAAAACGGGTCAAAAACGCTCCTTAAAGCTTAAAAAAGGCTCCGAGATTGCCAAAAATTGCCCTCCCAATCTGAGGGTGATTACATCGTTGTGCACATATCCGATGATGCTATAGTTATTATTTAAAAGAGGTTGGGCATGTCCCAACACGCGGTTATATGGGTTGCATGCAGCCCGCACTCCCACAGACTGGGGACCGGTGGGAGCGTGGGTCGCATGCACCTGCCACCTATCCTTGTTAAATGACCATTTCATCACAATAGCTTAAGTTGTTGTGTGAGGCCAACTTAATTGGTTTTATATATTCACTAACACACCATTTCAAGTGAAAGCCCTTTGGGCTTGAAACTTACACAGGCTCACTCTACCTTGTACTGAATAATAGGTGGGTGGTAGGATTTGAACTCACGACCACTTGGTCACAAAGGCTCTGGTACTATACAATTGTGGTGAGGCCAATTTAATTGATTTTATATATTCACTAATAGTCCTGACACGTAGACAGCTAGGGTGAGGACACGTGGTGGCGCATGTGATACAAGCGTCATACAGTGAAGGCGCGATTGCACGTGGTGGCGTGTGTATGTCACGCATCAATAGTAACCCGCACGTGCCCCACGCCCCACACGCGTCTGGTGCGTGTCGACCGTATATGTGTGCACTGCACGTGCTTCCCTTCCACGTGCACCAGTTACGTCAGCTAATTTAAGCGCACAGTAATCTGTTGATGTCAGTGTTACAATATTGCTGACAATCAGCACCAGAAAACAAAGAAAAAACGAAAATTTTCAAAATTTTTGTAAAGGTGTCTTGGAGTATTTTGGGTCAGTTCCTGGGTCGGGAAAATTCATAAAGCGATTTTTTCAATTTTTCTAGATTAATTACTTTGGTAATTTCATTCTGGAAAAAGATTTAAAGCATTTAAAAGCCCTTTTTGAGCAAATTTTTGTGCAACAAACTACACATAAAGGAGACACTTAAGGTTTCATGTCTTGTGTAGAAGATTCGGTGTCCAGTAAAACATGATAGTTGCTCTAATTGAGATTTTTTGTAATAAAAGAAATAAAGTTTAAAGACAATATTTTCAACACTTGTATGTGACAATTTGAATGTGCATTTGGTTTTCACATTTATTGATGATACATTTTCATATGCGGTATGCCCAGATAGAATGTGAGGATAACATAAGGATGTATCCATTGTGTTTGTGGACCTTGTAGGATACTAATAAAGATGTAGTCACCAAAGTGACCTTTCGAGTCAGTATTTTAGATTGTTCTGCTTACATATTGAGGGATGTCTCAGGTCTTATGTTTAGTTATTCTGCCCAAAGGTGTTGGCCTTACATAGGATTTTGAGATGTGCATAAAGGAATAAGATAGAGGACAGTTGTTGCTTAAATGATTTATTCACCCAAAAGTGGTAGTGTCATGAGAGTTAATGATTTGTACTCTGATCGTTTTTATGTGGAGGTCTAATTGCATATATTATGAATTATGCCCAAAAGTGTTTCATGATATTTGTGATAGAATTCTCGGTAAAGATACTGTTTTATTGCATTAAGTATCGTTTTTATCCTACATTTATGTTGATCTTTAATGTATTTTCTATTTTACAGTGACCTTTTCTGTAAATAACAATCCTATCACAATTGAAACTTTGATCGGTTTCAATTTCAAAAAGTGGAAGAAGGATGTTGAGTTCGCCCAGGAAATGACTAACATCAACATGACAATGTTTGTAGAGAGAACTTCTCCACTCACAGATATGAACTCTAAAGATAATAAGGAAGCTATGGCAATCTGGGAGCGGTCAAATATGATGTGTTATTTAATCATCAAGAGGTCAATCCCGGATCATCTGTTAAGTGGATTACCGGATACAAACCATAGTGAAGGAGTTCATGGAAAGTGTTTCCCAAAGGTGCAGGGTTTCCTCCCATGTGGAGTAGGATACCTTGATTAAAGAATTATTATTCGTGACGTATACAGGAGAATGAGGAGTCAGGGAATATATTATCAGGATGGTTTATCTTTAGAGTAAGCTGAAGGTACTAGATGTGCCCATTCCTGAAACACTGATTGTGCACCAGGCCTTTTGGGACATTAATGCTTTAACTTCCCAATGTGCTGAAGCAGAGGAGAAGTTGAAGAGGTCTTATCATACAACCTTATATGCAGCAGCCAAATGTAAGGGGAAGGCGAAGCCCTAAAAGGGTAAGGGTAAGAAATCCAAATCCTCTCCAAACATTCAAATTAGACAATCTAGCATTGCCAAGGTTCCATATGACTTGATGAACATAAGGTGCTTCTTTTGTATGAAGAAGGGGCATAGGAAATCTGACTGCTAGAAGTACTAACTCTAGAAAGTCAAAAAGGAACTATCAGGTAACTCCTCGACCTATATAATTCATGAATTCAACTTAGCTATAGCCACATCAAGTTCTTGTTGGCTAGATAGTGGATCTTCTAATCATATTGTTTCCACAATACAGGGGTTCAGCTCCACCAGAAGGCCAACTAAAGAAGAGGAGAAGCTATTGGTCAGCAATAATGAAGAAGTGGACGTTTTGTATGCAGGGGATGTAGGTTTAAACCTTGATACGGGATTTGTATTAGTTTTACATAACACATTTTACATTCCGTCTTTTAGACAAAATTTGATCTCTGTGTCAATTTTGGATAAAGAAGGTTATCGTTTTGTATTTGATACTTCAGTTGTAAATATTTTTATCTGTAGCACCCCACCCTCTTAAGACACGTACCTAACATCCTAATTTATGTTAGAGTGCGTATCCCATAAGGGCGGCATGCTAGAACAGTCAAACTCTCAAAAACTCAATACAATTTTTTTTCATATGCAGAAATCAGTAATCAAATTCGGGCCCGTACTTTTATTTCATAAACATCGAAAACAAAATTATTATTACATTGCAGATCATTATCATTTACAAACCTTTCTACTTTGGAAAGTTATTACAAACAGGATATTTAAATATACATCTTACAATAATTGCGGAAGACTCAATTTGATACCAAAAATAAGAAAATACAAATGCAGACGCAAACTGATCCCGACCTCTACCTCTTACTTGAATACAGTGGCTATACTCCCGTTTACCCACCGGGGTAACTCTTCTGAGCCTGAAAAAGATTGCAAATTTTGGGTGAGTTTTGCGAACTCAGCGAGTAACCATCTTTGATGGCTCACTCAATCACATAACACATACATTTCACATATTCATATAATTCACATCACTTCATTAATAATCATATTGAATCACATACATTTGATCAGTCATTTCACAATTTATATTCAACACATACCACATTCAAAAGTCATTTAAACCATTATAATCATTCATAGCATGCATATGCAGTGCACAAGAGACTCACTTTCAATTTATTACTTTGTTGTGACCGAATGCCTTTTTCACTAGCCCATATCCCTTAGTGGATACCGATCTGGCCTATATCCCTTGTGGATACTGAGTTGTATCAGATAATGCCCCATATCTCTTAGTGGATATCGGGCACATTCATAACTGAGCCTGAGACTCTTATCACATATCGAGCTTTAGGCTCTTTTTCACTAGCGACTCCGGTCACAACTACCTTTATGTTTCATGCATTTATAGAATGGAATGCATCAATCACATATGATCAATCAATCACTTTCACATGTCATCCGACCTTAATCTGGCATTCAACATTTAAGTTGAGAATCACTTTTTCATTCTCATGCATATTCACATTCAAAATGCATTTATCATCGGACCGTAGTCTAGCATTTAACAGTCAAGTTATGTACACTTATTTCAGTCAAATTCACATTCAAGGAGCACTTCAATGTTCTCACATTTTTCAAACTCCTCTGACATATATTGTCTGAAATCAACACACTCGCATCAATCATATTAATAATAATTCAATGCAGACATTTAAAACAGAACAAACACTTAAAATAAGACCATCTAGGTTGTTGGGCCCCAAACTTTTCTTGGAAGTTAGAACTATTAAATAAGAAATTGTTGGCGATTATTCATGTGTAAAGAAAAGAAGATTTCTTGAATTTAAAATGAAATAGAAAAGATTGTTTAGGTGTAAGATGGGTTATATGTTAAATGTTGGAAGTTAAAAGTTGGAAAATGTAATTGAAACATGTTCATTGAGTATGCTTCGGTGTTTTAGCCATAACT
>JAOSBP010000206.1:11310069-11334035 GCA_027563825.1 Erythroxylum mucronatum
TTATGAGATATGATAGATTTTGAAGAAATAAGTTTTGTTGAGGATCAATTTTCCAAGTGGGAATTTAAATCGTTTTGTATGAAAGTGAATAATGATGGAATAAGAATAAGATTAAGACTTGGGTTAAAAGAAGAAATTTTGGGATATGTATAACTGGATAAGAAGTTTTTACAAATTGGGTTTTGCATGAGAATAAATTTCCAAAAAGGGAAATTGTATGGATATAAGTTGTTTTGTTTACAGATGAAATGATCAAGAGTGTAAAAAAAAAAGGAATGAAAAAAAATTACATTGATTTCGGATTGGATCAGTCTTAGGGTTTCCAACGCAACACGACGCTTTTCTAAAGTTTTTGTTCGCGGATGTCGGATATTCGTTTCGCTTTTGTTCCTTCGATTTTGCTTTCGCTCTTTGTTATTCATCTTGCTTTTGATCCGTTCTTTTCATTTTCTGTTTCGATTCGCTTTCGGATCCGTGATTGTGTTTCCGATTGATGACTTCCAATCCGATTTGTATTCCGCCTTTTGATTTTCGATATCTGTTTCGCTCTTCGTCTCCGTTTTTCGTTTACATCTTCGTCTTCTTCTCCGTTTTCCTTTTGGGGTCCGATTTTGAGATCGGGTCCTAACATAAGAAGTGCTTGAAATTTTCTCATATAGCATTCTAGCGAACAAACAACCTACTAGTGATACTTGTGGTAACTGGAATTGGCCTTTGTTCCAGCATTACTTACCCTCCGTGGTTTGCATGGATATCGCGGCGATCCCAGCCCCGGGTGCCGACCTCCCTCCCGATAAGATGATATGGGGCCCTACTAGTGATGGCCGGTTCACCGTGGCTTCTGCTTATGATTTAATTGTCGCTCGTCCTCAGGTGGCCCCTTCTCGCCTTTGGGCTTCTATATGGAAATGGCCAGGCCCGCAACAGATCCGATCTTTTCTGTGGCTTTTGGCTAAAGGCAAACTACTGACCAATCATCAACGTGTGGTTCGCCAGCTCACCGTAGATGGTTCTTGTCATTTCTGTGGGCAGGAGGAAGACAGTTTACATGCCCTTCGCAATTGCCTGCGTGTGAAGGCTTTCTGGCAGTTGTTCCCTCCGGCAGTGGTGGACCCCACCTTTTTTTAGCTAGACACGGATCAGTGGGTCACCCTCAATCTTTGTCACTGGATTCAATTTAATCAGGCTGATTGGGGTCTAGTGTTTGGGGTCGCCTGCTGGCTGCTTTGGCAATGGCGCAATCGTAGTATTTTTTAGGCCCATTTTGTCTGGCCTGTGGCGGGACCCTATCTTGTGATGGATTTTGTTCGGTGGATGGAACGGGCCAGAGCCGTGGAAAGTAGTGTGGTGCCCCATTCGGGAATCCCTGTCGGTTGGCTTGTTGGGTGGACTAAACCAACCACCGACTGGATTAAGCTTAATTCGGACGGAGCTATTCCACCGGGTTTCACCCGTGCCACAGCGGGCGGTTTGCTTCGCGACAGTTATGGGAGATGGTGTGGAGGCTTCCTGCTTCACATTGGACCGGCTTCCCCTTTCACTGCGGAACTCTGGGGAGTTCACTCGGGCCTTTCCTTGGCTTGGGCCCTGGGTTACCGCAAAGTGATCGTGGAAGTTGATTCCCTGGAGGTCATTAACATCCTCTCCTCTTCTAACTCCTTATCCACTGATGATCTTTTGTTGGTGACAGGTACTCGTGGGTTACTGCACCGAGATTGGGAAGTGCAACTTCGTCATGTGTATCGAGAAGGCAACCAGTGTGCCGATAGGCTGGCTTCGCTTGCAGCAGCTTTTAGTCCAGGCTTGCATATTCTACACGACCCACCGGAGACCCTTCGGGCCCAACTCTAGCGTGACCTTCATGGCGTTTTGTACCGCCGAACCCTGCGTTAGCTAGTTTATTTTGTCTTTTCCTTTGTAGCAAAAAAAAAAGAACAAAGGGCTTGAAATATCATTCAAAGTGCAGGAAGCTTATACTAACTAATCTTTGTTTTGCTAATGATCTAATTCTATTATCCAAAGAAGATTCTACCTCCATCTCTTCCCTAATGAAAGCTCTAAAAATATTTCAAAGAAATTCTAAATTTCAAGTGAATTTCTCCAAAAGCAACATTTATCTATCAAGAAGTGCTACCATTGGAAGTTCTTATAATTTGAAACCAGTGATAGTTAAGATCAATTGCATTCCTATTTCAACTCAAAGGGTGAGAACAAAAGACTTCATGGATCTATTTGGTATAATTCAGTCTAGAATATCATCCTGGAGCACCTAACATCTTTCAACGGCAGGAAGAGATCAACTCATAAACTCACTACTTAATTCCATCAACACTTATTGGGCAACTCATCTGACTTTTCCAAATTCCATTATCAAATCAATTGACAAGTTACTCATCAACTTCCTCTGGTTAGGTAGCAATGATAGAATCTATAGAAATAAGGTGAAATGGAGTGAGGTATATATTCTAAGGAATCACGGAGGACTTGGTATTTTCTCGATCAAAAATATGAACAACATCTTACTCACAAATAGACTCTGGAGACTCATGAATGACAGATAATCATTGTGGTGCAAATGGATCCATATCTACATCATTAAGAATAAAAGCATATAGGCAATTGACATCAAACATTTTTCCTCTATAACCTTGAAAGTTATCCTAAAATTGGGAAATATATTTCAAGATGACTTCATTTCTCTGATATGGAAAGGTGAATCTCTCAGATTTTGGTATGATAATTGGCTTTCAATAGGGCAACTTGTAAACTACTTCTCTCGGAACTTCAATTCCACTAAATGTTTCAACTGCAAATGTTCTTTTAGATAAGGAGACATTCCAAAAGTCATCACTACCCGGTCCTCTCTTAAATGAAATTCTTCATACATATATCAGTATAAAAGAAAAAAAGCACATCTAGATGTACACCAATAATGGCATATTCACCAATGAGTCTTGTAAGAAGTTATTCTTTAAGCATTTGCCTAACACACCTTGGCCAAACCTATTTGTCATAATTACTTCAACCCTTAAGCTACATTTATACTATGCATTGCAATGAAAGGTAAACTAAAATCGTTGACAAAATTGCCAAATATATGCATCTAGTCAATTGGTGCCCATTATGCCAAGAAGTTAAGGAAAATGTTGAACATTTATTCTTCAAATGTAACTATATCAAAGGCATTTGGAAAGAGCTTTTCATGAGATGTTTGATGGCTGGAGAATTAAAAACCCTGGATAGTGTCAATTTTTGGCACTTAAATAACAAACACACAAATATCACTACTTACAAATGTTTTCGATTATCTCTCTCATTAATAGTTGTAGCAACTTGGGAGGAAAGAAACTATAAGATATTTCAAGACAAATGTCTTTCTAAAGAATAATTCAACAACTGACTTATGTGACACATAAGGCTTCAAATCATCATTCAAAAGCATAGATTGTAGGATAAGCAATACCTCCTTTTCTTTTGGAATATCTAGTTTCCTTTTGTTATTTCTTTAAAGCTCCAATTGTAATCCTTGATAGTCACTAATCTTTAGTGACATTTAGCATTGTATTTTGTATGAATAACTAGTTTGCCTTTCAAGGCTTAATACATTACATTTTTTAAAAAAAATTAAGAAATAATTGGAAAAATCAACTAAAAGATTATGAAAATAAGTACTATAAAAAAACATACAGTTTTAGACAAGAAATACTAAAAACACTTGTGAAATGGTAGCTCAATTTACTATACTAAGTTGTCTTAAATAAAATAATACAATTGAGAACATGCAAAGAAAGATTAACTGCTCAAATTACCTTTAAGGTAAGGCTATTAAAACTATATTATATGTTCTTAATGGAGTTCTAAGCAAATCCGTACCTAAAACACGTTCTAAGTCTGACTCATCTTTATGTTTAGGGATGTCCTGCTAAAGTATGCTTATATAATCTTAATAAAAATAAATTGCATTCTTATTCTACTCATTGTTATTTTGTAGATATCTAGACCATTTTAAAAGTTGCAAAATTTTATTATAGAGAAGGAGGATCCATAATTATAGATTCACAAACAATAAAGATTTTAGAACATGATGCATGTGATGAGGTTGGTCCTTCTTACATTTAGATGATAATAAATTTAATACTAGTATTATTTCATAACCTTCACTTTTTCTATTAGGGTTAATGGATTATAGACATAAAGCCATTCTAGTACAAGATTAGGAAGCAATATAAGTATAAAATGAGGTTCTTGTGGAATAAAATTAAGTTAAATAAGTTTAATTAAGAAATTCCATTAGAGTAAGGAGGCCTATTATATCATCTGATTATATGTTCTATCTGGGTGAAAATGACTGATATTAGATATATTATTGATCCAGTTACCATTTTAGACATTGATTTTAGTCATTATATAGATTTAAGGTGGGATGTAATAAGGATAAAATGTAATCCATAAGATATAATCAGGTATGGAAACTTACTAATTTACTTGATAAGCGAAAACATGTTGTTTAAATAGGTTTATAAGAATAAAAATAACTCTTAGGGTGAAGTTGAATAGGTTGAAGTCAAGTTAGTTATCAGAAAAGTCTCACTCAAAGAGAAGAGATATACTTTAATGTCACTTTCTCTCTTCTATATTAAAGTAAAAAGATGATTGTACTATAAGGTCATGAGGAGCAAGATTACTTTCTTACTTTTATATGTAGATGATGTTTTACTTGCATCAAATTCCATGGCCATATTGTAAGAGGTTGAGAAACCATTGACCAAGCATTTGAATATAAATGATCCTAATAAACACAATCCATTCGGGTGTGGATCGTTTCAGAGGTTGCATGTTCCTTATACATTCATGATATAAACTTCTCAAAAATAAAAAAAAAAGTTTTTTGCATCTTTCATCCTTGGTATATAAATTTATGAAGACATATCTCAAAATTTGTTAGATCTCTTATAAAGCACACATTAAGCTTATGTTACAAAGGTTTTATATTAAAAAAATTATAAATCTTATGCATCTCGTCTTTGGCAGAATGAAATGGAAATAGAGACCATAAAGAATTCTTATTATTCTAGTACAGGAAGTTTCACAAACTAGATTTAATTAGGTATATAAATTCTAATTTTGCTATGTATCCAGATGATAGAAATTCCACATCATATTATTTTTTTATTTTAGTAGTTGCCATTTTATAGAGAAGTGTCAAGTAGGCATTTGTGACCTCTTTGGCTACATATGCAAAGTTTGTTACATACTATGGAGCTACTTCAGGTAGTTTGGTTAAGAAATTTGATTTTTGAGTTGTCTATGGTTAATTTAGTTATGGCCTATCTAGTTGTACCATGATAATTTTTTAGCAGTGTTATTTAGTAATAATAACAATAATATCATAGGGTCTACACATTTTAAGGTCAAATATTTGGCTATAAAGGAAAAATATATATATATAAGGGTAACACCATAGTGGAGCATATTTTGACTGAATATATATTATTGATCTTTTAACTAAAGGACTTCACCTAGCCATTATTTGGGAGATATATCTACAATATGGGTCTTTTAAAATCCTTTAACACTGTTAATTAGAGATTGTTATACATTTTCTCTAGATACAATTATGTTTTCATGTATTATGACTGCATTGATTATATATATTGATGATCATTATTTTACTTGCAGATATACATATTGTCATGTACTGTCATAATATAAGTGAAAACCTTAAGATTTGTGTTAATCTTACACATTTTACAAGTCATTAGATACATACAGTTTGACATTAACTTTATATTTTTTTGACACATTCAGGTATCTCGTGATATTGATGGGTTTATGAGACATAGGGGGATATCAGTTTTTAATCTCATAAAGGTTTTTTTTATGTAGTTTAGCATATAGTAAGAGAAAACATGTTTCACTATTACAGTTTAGCATAAATTTAAGAGTAATTGGGAAAAAAAAGAAATATGGTGTAACACCCTACTCCCCTCTGACATAAGCAAGTGCATCATACGATCATAGATGCACATGCCCGACAGAAGTGGCGTGTTAAATATTTCACCTTCACTTTATCACATGGCATCACAAATAAGTCATAAATAACATATTGACTAAAATCCAAAATTCCCTCATTTCATTTCACAATCCATAATTTATAATGTAGCATTATATATATCGTCCATAATATTATCCCAAAGTGTATACAACTTGATCTACAAAATATGCTACATACATGAGGAAACTAAACAAAAATTAAAAAAAACTAATCCTTTAATCCCAGCTGACAAACCTCTGAGCCATGATTTATATCCACAGTAGTACAAAATCGCTCCTATGCAGCCTTAGAAGCTAAGTCGTCGCTCTTTCGAACCTGAAATTGTCAACGTTGCAATTTTGGTGAGTTTTGCAAACTTAGTTGAGTAACCATCCTTGATGGATCACTCTTATCATACAACACAACAATTTATGTTATCATAAAACTCACATCAACTTGATTATCATCAAGTAATATCACGAAACACTTTGTTCACAGACGTCACATTTCAAACACAATCCATACAATTCATCATATCACTACAATTTTGCAAAGCATACATATTGACAAATTATCACATATTTCATACACAAAGTTCTCAAAACATTGCAATCATTCAATTTATTTAGATCATATTTGTATTCAATGTTATGAGACTCAATTTCATTTATTTCATTGTTGTGACTATGTGTCTTTTTCACTGTCCCGTACCTATTATGGATACTGGGCTCTTTCATATTGTCCCTTATTTGTTAGGGATATAGGGCTCTTTGTATGCGTTGAGCCTTAGGCTCTAATCACGAATATCTAAGCTTTAAGCTCTTTTCACTACGATATCAGTCACAACTGCTTTTATATTTCATGCATTGGAATGAAATGCATTTCTCAAATTCAAGTATCACATTCAATCCATTACCTTCGCATTCACTTTTTCAGTCACAGTAATCATCGGACTAGGTTTGGCATTCAATATTGAAGTCGAGAATCAATTAGTCAATCTCATTCACATTCACGTAACACTTCCAATGTTTTAATCATGCATCAAAACTCCTCGGACAATTCATGTCCGGAATTCAGAACACAATTAGTACATATCAAATTCATTTAGTCATTCTCATTTACATACAAGTAGTACTTCCAATGATGTTTACATGCATCAAACGCCTCGAACAATTGTTGTCTGGAGTTCATTACACAGTACGCATTCATCAATATCAAATTCAATTTAGTAATAAACAAAACAAATCAAGGTGAGACCATCTTAGGTTACTCACAATTGCTCTCTTTTACTTAGTGCCTTGAAATTTCGGCAATATCTGGAAGCGATCGCTCTATTTGCTCTTTATATGCAATCAAATACAATTTCATATTACCACATTGTTCATGTAACTTAATATGCATTTTTATAAATGTATCATGTAACATGCATGTTCAATGACATATGCCTGGGTATACTTCTGTAATAAACCGATGCAAAGATCAATTGTACTCCAAATGTGTTAAAATTCATACACTCATTAACTATTCCAGTTTTTTCTCAAAACCCATCTTTCGGGTCAACTTTTCGTAATCAATAAGACAAGGAAGATGGTGTATTTCTGCAATACTTTCTTCTAGACAATTGTTTCCTGTGCCATAAGTTACTAATGACACCAAGATCATACAATTTGGTTCATCATTCTATGATTTATGCTCAAAATATTACAGACTGAGTACGTTTGAAATTTTGGCTAGGGCATGATCATACATTCAAATTGTACAACCATGTCTCTCAATTCCAATTTCCAAAAATTATAAACTTTATACCAATTGAAAACTAAGAGGATAAGATATAATTTTTATGAAGACACCTTTGTCTTATTCGACCTACATAAATACAGTTTATTCAATAACAACAGGATATGATTTCTGTCATTGGTAGTGCTACAGCCTAAGCCAAGACTCAATTTCAAGCTAAATTTCAAGATCTTTAAGGACAGAATTAAAATTCAATTTCTTCTAAAAATTGTATTCAAATGTCTATAGTTTAATCTGAATTAAGAATCAACTCATTTGAAAATCTACAGATCAAGATATAATTAAAATACCGAAGCATGTTCAATGAAAATATTCCAGTTCATAATATTCCAACAGACTTCCTCACTTTCATCCACTCAATCTTTTTCAAATCAATTCAGATGGCTCTAAATTTTTGTGGAGAGGAAAAATGTCTTAAGAGTGTATTGGTTCAATTTTCAAGTCATTTGGAAGTTGGGAGACAGAGTTATAACAAAAGATCAGAGGATGTTTAGAAATAACCTCCCTTCGGAAAATATGAAAGTCACGATGGTACATCCTTCCTTCTTCTCTCCAGAAGCACAAAACCAATTTTCTTCTTCTTCTTTCTTTTTTTTTTTAGATTTTCCAATTCCTACATTTTCCAACTAATACATCTTATGCTAAAACTAACTTTTCTATTTTCATTTCAGTTCATCTTACTTTAAAACAACTTAAAGCTTCAAGATTAAACATAAACATCAAAACACACTCACATACGGTTGTTCATCAATTTTCTGCATATATGTTTCTGCATGTCTTTTAATATCCAACAACAACCTCATTTCATCATATAGTTTTTATTTTCATTCTTTTCCTTTAACTCTAAAACATATCAATTGCAAGATCAAATACAACACCCAAAACAAAACATTACTCACGGTTTTTTATCACTTTCTACATATTTTCTACACTTTCATTTTTCTACAATTTTTCTTCTTTTATGATTTTCCAACACTTTCCATAACTCATTTCAAGCTAAAACAAATCCTATTTCTAGTTTCTGCAATTGCCCACTCCTCAAATTCACTTTAAACTCAGATTCTCACAATTATATATTCATAGTTTCTGTACATCTCAATTTCACTAAATTCTCACTTAACTCATTGTTAACATCACCGAAGTTATCTTTCTTACACACCTCATACATGAACTCATTTCCAATCATTAAAACATCATCAAATTCATTTACAATATCCAATAAATCTGAAAACATAACTTACTTGATTTCAGAAAAATTCCAACAGTGATATTAAAGAGCAAGTTTCGGTGGTTGGAGGAAATTAAAGATGAATGGAAACAAAGCAATATCTATGGATTGCCAAATATACAATATTGAACGAGTGTTTCAGTGATGGATGTTCAAAGAAGAGAAATGGATAATGTCTAGTGAAGAACACCAAAAGAGTTGAAGAAGTGTTCTTCTTCTCTCTTTTTTTTTACTTACACGTGGCACCTATGCATGTAATCCATTTGTCATGCATATGAGGCTGCCACGTGTCACACTCCTATTTGTCTATTTTTCCTAGCTCAAAATACCTCAAATTTTCATAAACTTCCTAAAATTCAAGAAAAATTTCAAAATAATAATAACATTATCCAAATAAATTTTCAACACATAAAAACCATAATTCACATTTTAATCACATTTATAAATCAATTATTCGAAAAATTTCAATGAATGCATGTATAATTCTCTTAATGAATATCGACACAATTCACATATTTAAATATACCATATGATGCATAAAATTATGATGCATGTAATGCACTTCTAATCTCTCAATATACACTATTCTGGGGTCCTAGCCCTAACATGGGATATGGAACATTACATATGGTACATTAAGTTTTTATATTTTCTTAGTTTTTACAAAGAAACAAATTAAGAAAGAAAATATATGAACACAATTAAGTGTCTACACTAATCCAATTGAATTAGAGAAAATGTTAGGCTCTTATGAGAGACCACTAAATTTATATAAACTAATTGTATTCAATGTATTTAACCAAGTATAGGAGAACAATCAATTCAAGTTATAACACATCATAAAGAACAAAATAATGATATTCTTACACAATAGGATATGGCTAGAATGGTGTATTTATACAAGTCTTCGTTAGGACTCGATCATATTTTCATAGTCAGCAAATAGTGTTAATTTAACCTTTGTTATGAACTCATACTAGAGGAGTTAAGATCTATTGATAGTAATCAAGTTTGACATCACATTCAATTACTAAAAGTTATAAAAATCATTTGTTATAAATTGGTTTTTAAAACTAAAATGGACTCTTTCAATAATATATAAATATATTATGCTCAACTTGTAGTTAAGGTTTTTACTCAAAAGAAAGGCGGTGGTTCTCATAAAACCTTCTTTCTAATTTTAAGAAAGATTTATTAAGGATATAACCTTAATAGCTCATTTTAATTTAGAATTTCATCAAATGGATTTTAAAATTACCTTTCTAAATGGATATCTTTAAGAGGAAGTATAAATAACTCAGCTTTAAGGGTTTGCTTCCAGTAAAGGAAATTATTTAGTTTTTAAGCTAAAGAAGCCTATATATGAACTAAAACAAGCCTTAGTTCAATGGTATATGAAATTTAAAAATGACATATTCTCTTATAGTTTTAAGGAAAATATTATCAATCAATACATATGCATAAAGGTTAATGGAAGAAAATATTATTTTTAGTATTATATGTAGATAATATATTACTTGTAACTAATGAATTGTTTTCTCTGAGACTAAAGATTTTCTCTATAAAAAAATTGAAATGAAAGATATGGATAAAGCCTTTTATATCATTAGTATTGAGATTTATAAAGACATATTTAATTAAATATGATAATTTAAGATGAGCATACGTTCATCATCAATAGCACATATTTTCAAAGGAGATAAATTCAGTCTAGATTAGTTTCTAAAGAATGCTGGAAAAAGAAGCAATGATGGATATGCCATATGTAACTCCATTTGGTAGCTTAATAAATGCACAGATTTGCACTAGACTTGATGTTACATTTATAGTAAGAATGTTAGGAACATATCAAAGCAACTCAAGACTTGAGCATCGAACAATTGTTAAGGAAGTTATGATGTATCTATTAAGGAACTAAGAACTATAGGCTCACATACATGTATTATGATAATTTAAAAATGATAAGCCATTCAAATTCAAATTTTATGGGATGCTAAGACATTAAAAATTTATACATCTTGATAAACTTTTCTTCTTGCTAGAGGTGTAACCTTATAAAGTAGACTATAGTTGCCTTATTCACTAGAGGAAGCAGAGATTATAGCTTGCTATAAAGCTACAACACATGCACTATAGTAAAGGAATTTTATCAAAGATTTGAGGGTAATTGACGGGATTGAAGATCTTTAATAACAACTCATATGGAATGTAAAATGGTGGAAGTCAAAAAAAACATATTCATATAAATATTTAATTACTAGAGATCATAGTAAAGAAAAGACAATCACTTTGAACATATAAGTTTAAGTTCATGATAATTAATCTTGTGAATAAAGATTTGTTGGCACATTCATATAAGGATCACGTACATAATATGGATCATCTAGTTAATCTAATTTCAAAATTTAGTCTTCTTACTTTGTTAAAGTAAACACGATAAAGTTCGAGTACATACAGTTTGTTGCTTTATCTTATGTAATGGACATTGAATGGAATAAAAGAAAGACGAGATTTGTGGTTGTGGAAAAATGTTAGATAAAAGTTTATTCCTTATGTGGTTTATACACACTCATTCGTGTTTAAATTGATTAAAGACTTATTATCTCTTAATAATAACTCATTAATTTAATTTAAATGAAATTAAACTATATCTTTAATGGTATGATATGATAAGGATAAAGATTGTGAGTTATTATGAATTTCTAATTTAGTTATATAAATATGTTTATGCAGAATTTTAGGATTACTTAAAATATAGGTTTTTTCAGGCTTTGAGAAAAAGATTCTCATTTTTCTAGTATTTTTTACTGAATCAATATGATTAGAGATACGTTGCATTGAAGTTATTTGTTGTTATTATTTACATATATTCATCGCATTAAGGTTATTTGTTGTTATTATTTATATAGATTCCTCAAAAGTTGGAAATCAATTGTAAAACAAAAACAATATTTGTGAAGAGTGAGTGAAATTGATTTAGCTCATTGATACTCGGGGCCGTTCCCTGTGTCATCTTTATGACGGGCAATACAAAACCAGCGTGGAATTTGGAGGACTTAGCTGTTCGTTAATTTAAAAGGAACATGAACTCATGCCATACAGTCTCCTGAAAACTACACTGGAAGTAATATGTTCTGTAAAAGTTGAGACTTAGTCCCTGCCAATCGAAAGCTCCCATTTCTCAAGTCGACCTCGTCTTTCTGTAATAAAATTCGAACTACGCCGAAGCAGTGCTGAGACTCGCAGCAGTTCGCATGGATAATCCTGCCTATCTCGTGGGCTAAAATTGTAACCTGCAGCCCGAATGAGTGGACAAAAGTTGGGTTCTTTTACTTTTTCCTAATCTTGCTATTATCAGCCTTGTGAAACCCATTGGTCCAGTCAGATTATTTATTATATTAAGATTCGATCAATTAAGGTAATGGATTAGTTAACGCGTTATTTGTCTTATTCTTCAGGACAACTTGAGATTCCAATTCTAAGTTATTTGGATTGACCGAGTCGGGTCAGTAGTTATATGTTTTCCATTCTTATCTTTTTGAACAGGTCAAGACTCGTTTGGACTTTCAGAATTCAGAGCTCCTGATTATAAATTGATGGGTAGGAGTCTAGGAGACAAGTGCACATTACCTAGCAAAAAATGGCGGGCCAAATTACATGTAAATCTGATTTTCAATTTGAGAATATAATTGCAGAAGATAGCCTCAGATGGTAGGGGAAAACTGAAATACAGTAGAAGAGCGAGTGGAGTAATTTTGTTTCTACGGAGTGTCATTCTCGTCAAGTGTGACGAGTAATGCCACAATGAAAGCGTAATCCACTTCTGGATAGACTTTGATCCTGTAACTTTCCTTCCCCTTGCAGAAGCTTTCCCATGTGAAGTTATGTTTCACCTGGAAGAAATTATTATATCACATAAATATCCCATCAGATGTTTTCATGTTCCAGGATCAAAAGAAAGTCATTTGTTTTGTCTGAATGATGATATAGATATATAAATACGTACCTCTGCGAGAAGCCTACGTTCCTGAAAAACTTTAAAAGACAAGGAAGTGAAAGATCCAGAAACTTGGAAGTCAGGGGCCGTTTTGTTGACGCTGCTTCCCAAGAACACGTTTAAAACTTTCTTGAACTGAACAGGATGAGATTGTCTTACGGTGAAAACAGTACTCTCCTTTTCTGAGCCATCGCCTTCGTAAGCTTTCCATTTATGCCGCAACGTAAGTGCCTTGCAAATTCCCAAAAATTGATCAAACTTGTCACGAGGTTGGTGATCATATCAGATAATTAAATGGCAATGGAAAATGACATAAGGCTGTACCTTTCCACGCAAAGTGAGGAGAGGAAATCCCGCAGGATCGCGAAGGATTCTCTTCATGGTAAAGTTCCAGACGCCACCATGAACTTGTAGAACAACATTTCCGCAAGAATCAGTCACATCAAATTGTGCATCAGTAGTTTTTTTAACCTTCTTTTTTACAGTCAACTCCATAGCATATGGGAAACAAAAACGATCCCCAATTACACTAACTGGAGGCACCCCATAAGCCCAATTAGGAATCTCCATTTGTATAAAATCATACGACTGCTAAAAATCTGTTGTGTTTGTAATGTTGATGTGTCCAAACTGTAAGAGATTTGTACAAACAAATCTCAGAAAAGTTAACAGGTTTTGTCCTGATATGTTGCGTGAAAGAGAGAGTTTTCTGCTCCTTTCACAAAGGAACTTTAGATCTCTTTCCTGAGGCGGACGCTGTGCGGAGTGATTTGGGAATGGACGTTGGTGAGTGTTTTGCGCTCTTGCGGGGCGTTTCTGGTTAAAACTGTGCCAACTTTGTCAACGCTTTATTTGACATTGTCGTTCAACAAAAATAAGAATCATCGTTATTACACTTGTACCAGCTGTCACTATTTCTTTCTATTATAAATAACCGTAAACACAAATCTCTTTAATCTGAGTTACTAAGTTTTGAACTGAATTTGAGGTAATAGCCAAATACCTTAACCAGATTTAAGACTAGTGTCTAGTTGTAAAGTTTTTTTTTTAAGATTTAAAAGGAATTTATATTACTCAAAACTAAGAACCAACTATGTACAATCCTAAAAAGGAACAGATTGATATGAGGTTGTTCGACTGCTACATAAATATCGTGAATAATTAGAAACTAGTGAGAGAAACTTTGAACTTCCTAGTGAGAGACTAGGTGGCGATTACCTGTTTACTTCGTTTTTTCGAGCGTTCAGTGAAGCTTCAAGTTTGTTCTTTATCCGGATATCTTCGTATCCATTCACTCAACCTCGGGCCCTCCCATGGCGTCCCTTGAACACGAGGGACCTCTGTCCAAAAGTGGACGAACGAGATAGCACGAGGAGGTCATTCCGACTCCACCGTAACTTTCCTATAGTGTTGCTGTAGCAGGGGGCTCACCTCCTGTGGCCAATGAGGATGACATTGACTGGCCCGCCGAGGAGAAGATCGAGCTCAAGGACGACGACATCACTCAACTGTCTGGTGACCTCAGGGACGGACTGCAACTGTCTCAAAAGTTCAAGGACAAACTTGATAACCAATGGAACACAGCAATGGTGGTGAAGCTTCTGGGACGACGCATTGGGTTCCAACCCCTCATCACCTGCCTAAAAGCACTGTGGAGGCCGCAAGCAGCCATGAAAGTAGTCGACCTTGAGCACGAATTCTCCTTGTTTGATTCAAAGACGAAACAGACTTTCTCCATGCCCTAACTGCAGGTCCGTGGATTATATATGGGCAAGCCCTTTCGGTTCAACGATGGCAGCCTTCCTTTCGACCCACACAGGGACCAGTACATCGGGCGATGACCTGGATCTGGGTTCCTGAGCTTCCCATTGCTTAGTACCACCCCGATATCCTCACGGCCCTAGGCAATATGGTTGGCATAACAGTGCGAGTAGATGAAAACACATTGCAGGCTGATACGTTAAATCCATCAGTTGCAACTGAACGACCAAGAAGGGAGCATCGTGTGCCACTACGTTACAGAGACTAGTGGGTGATAGTTGGTTATTTATTTCTGTTATTTCTTTACAATACATGTGAAACGTGTTCAGCATAGTCAGGTTGTGATTGTCTATTTATAGACAACTTTTTTATCAATACAAGGATATCACATTAGTCAAAAGCTATCTTCCCCTGTTATATCGCTAACACATTCTAAACAGCTATCGCATTGAGTTCTGTTACTACAAACGTTGTTATCACAGGCCCACAGAGGACGTTCCGCTCGTCTAGTTGTCGACGTTGATCTAAGTAGGCCGCTGAAGACCACGGTGGTGTTAGACGGTGAGGAGTTACCGGTGATGCATGAAGGGTTGCCGCAGTTGTGCTACTATGCGGAAGAGTTGGACACGAAATGAACCTCTATCCTCAGCGCCAACACAGGTCCAACGTGAGCCAAAGTCCTGATGAAGGAATGACAAAGAATGCTTGGCCAGCTCCAGCGGTGGTCGGAGTCGCAACGAGATGGCCTGTGGTCGAGACACAACCCACGGGTAACTTCTCCACCGGTTACGGACCATGGGTTCAAGTTTAGCAAAACCGACGCCCAACCTCCCAACGGATTCCCCAGCAGGAGAGATCCCCTACGCAACAGCTAGCTACCAAGGCCAACAGCAGTAAGTCCCTTCACACGTCAGTCTCCCGATACGCCTCGCTGATAGAAACAGATACGATGAAGACCATAGATGGGAGAGCTGCAGCGGCCCCACATATTAATGCTGGACCTGGGCTTGGACAGAAACTAAGTCTTGGAGCCTTTTTAGGATCCGACACACAAGCCCCTCAAAGCATCAGTTTTACGGCTACTGGGGTCCCATACAAGCCCAAGAAGGGAACCAGAGGATTGAAGGGTAGTGCCTCTAAGCAAACCCGGGGGGACAGCTCTCGGGGTAGCACTATTCCTGAAAGGAGCTCGGAACGAGTTCCTAGCATTCAACTACAACCCACCACTTTGGACAACAACATAGCGGTAGAAATACCCTCACACACTGACATGGTGTGTGATCACCAGGTCTTAGTGGACCGGGGCCTGGCAGTTGACGTGCAGCTCCAAATGATGGAAGGATTGGAGGCACAGGAGGAGCCCGACCTCAGTAAGGATATCCCCACACCTCGGCAATCGGACCCTCTAGATATTACCGACCGATCAGATATACCGGCAGCTCTACCTCAGATGGAAGGTCTTGAGGTGCCGATTATGCAGCTAGTGGGCGAGGAGGTCACTACCGCTCCAATAGGAGGTACAAAGTCGGTTTAATTTTTCCTTCACTATGTCAATCCTTATTTGGAATTGTCAAGGGACAAGGGGACTAATTTCCTAGTCATCCTGCGTAACTACCTTCGTAACTTTAATCCGGGTATTCTAGTTTTGCTAGAACCCAGAATTAGTGGTAATAGGGCTCTCAAAGTTATTTGTACTATAGGATTCGACTATTCGTTCAGAGTAGAAGCTGAGGGCTTCTCGGGTGGAATATGGCTATTATGGAAAGAGGGATTTCATATCTCTATCCTCTTAGTCCACCGTCAATTTATTCATACTTCTGTTCAGTATGATTCTTACTCTTTTGGGTTCACCGCTATTTATGCCAGTCCTCAAGTGTCGGCTCAAAACCATCTCTGGCCCGCTTTAAATTGGATAGGCAGATCCCTCCAACGACCTTGGCTTGTAAGAGGCGATTTTAATGCAAAGCTAGAATTAGCTGATAAACGGGGAGGTGCTAGAGCAACGCAAGTCGTGAATAAACACAATCAAAATTGGGTTCACGAGAGTAGCCTCCACGATCTCGGATTTGAAGGCTCGAAGTTTACATGGCACCGAGGATCGATCCGGGCTAGGTTAGACTGCGTCTTTGGCTCGACAGAATGGATGCAGGACTTCCCACAAGCGACTATTTATTATTTACCTTTTTTAGGGTCGGATCATAAACCGATGTTGATTCGATTTAACCCTCTTCCTTCAGGACAGTTAACGCCCTCGAGCTTCCGTTTCCAAAATGCTTGGTTAAGTCATTCGGGGTTTGATGAGGTCGTTGCCGAGCCCTGGTTTCCAGAAGGGGAGTCTATGACCAATTCGCTTTCCCTTCTAGCCCATTACCTCTCCTCCTAGAACTGTTCTGATTTTGGAAATATTTTTTTCAAAAAAAAAAAGAATTCTCGCGAGACTGCAGGGTATCCAGAAAGCTATGACCGAGGAATATCTGGAGTCCCTTTTAGCCTTGGAGGAGCATTTGAGTGGGGAGCTTTTGCAGGTGCTGAGTGGAGAAGAAATCTATTGGCACCAAAAAGCCAGATGTGACTGGATTTCGAAGGGCGATAGAAATACTAAGTACTACCACACTCTCACCCTATCAAAAAGAAAGAAAATGAGGATAGAGAGTCTTATTACCTCCTAGGGGAAAATTGTCTCGGACCCAGGGTGCCTTACTAGTTTAGCTAGAGACTTCTTTGCCCAGCTGTGCACTCAAGGGATGGGACCTAGTTCCCAATTCTTGATCTCCTGAGCTTTTCCTCCCTTTTCATCGGAACGGCTCCGAGCGCTAGCCCAACCCATTCACCCCCTTGAGATTAAAAATGCAGTTTTTAGTATGAATCCAAACAAGGCCCCAGGGGTTGATGGATTCAATGCTTTATTCTTTCAAAAACAATGGGGATGGGTTGGCCCTAAAGTGACCGAGTTCATTAAGGTAGTCTTCCGAAAGGATCGTTGGGAATCTGAGTTAAATCACTCCATACTTGTCCTAATCCCTAAATCTCCTTCCCTGACTAGTCTCCCCCAATTTTAGCCGATCAACCTCTGCAATGTTCTTTATAAGATAATATCCAAAGTCATTGTCAACCGGCTGAAACATCACCTCAACCATCTGGTACAAGAAAACCAATGTAGTTTTATCCCAGGCAGCTACATCACTGATAATATTATCATTGCCCAGGAAGTTATTCACTCAATGCGTAAAAAACAAGGACGAAAGGGTTTTTTTGCCATTAAAGTCGATCTGGAAAAAGCCTATGACCGGTTTCGGTGGGATTTCATTCAAAATACTCTAGAGGACATAGGTCTTCCAGAGGATCTTATTTGGGTCATTATGCAATGTGTGACGACAGTGACGATATAGGTTAATTGGTAGGGTTCTCTTTCGGATCCCTTTAGGCCTACGCGCGGTATCCGACAGGGCAACCTGATCTCTCCTTACCTCTTTGTCTTGTGTATGGAACGCCTTGGACATCTTATTTCATGTCAAGTGGGAAGAGAGTTCTGGAATCCCCTAAAGCTGAGTCGTTCAGGGCCCCCCATATCCTACCTTTTCTTTGTTGATGATCTGGTGCTATTCGCTGAAGCTACAAATTCATTACCATGGAGCTCTTTTGTCAAGCTTTTGGGCAGGCGGTCAATAAGGATAAAACTAGAATATTCTTTTCTCAGAATGTCACTCCGAGTAAGGTTCTTAGTACCAGTCAAACCTTGGGCATCCAAAGTACGACTAATTTGGGGAAATACCTAAAGGTTCCTTTGTTGCATAAGCATACCACGCATCAAACCTACCAACATATCCTCGACAATGCCCAAAGAAAACTTACCAGGTGGCGAGCACGGCAGCTGTCTCTAGCAGGTCACATCACCTTAACCCAATCGGTAATGTCAACCCTCCCGATCTTTACTATGCAAACTGTGAGACTTCTATGGCAACTCTATGATGAGTTAGACAAAATCATGCGCAATTTTATCTGGGGTTCCATGGGAGAACAGCGAAAAATGCACCTAGTCATTTGGGAGGTCGTCTGCCTTCCTACAATGGCGGGAGGTTTGGGCATTAAGCATCTTCGGTCCTCCAACGACGCTTTGTTAACCAAGCTGAACTGGACCTTACTTACCCAACCCCCCGCTTTATGGGTCAGAATAGTTTGCAATAAATATCGCCTTGACCCGCTAGGTCTGCCCCCAATCCCTAGCGAGACGCGGAGCCTCGTGTTTTTGGAAGGGACTTTCGATAACTTGGCATTTTGTGCGCCAAGGGTTAAAATGGAAGTTGGGTACTAGTACGCGGATCTCCTTTTGGCTGGATGATTGGGCAAAGGAGTGGGGGGTCCTGATTATGGTGATAATTTCTCTGATACCAGAAGACTTGTTATATGCTAAAGTAGCAAATATGACCAACGACACAAGTAATTGGAAGTGGCATTTGTTCCAGCATTACCTCCCTTCTGCAGTCTGTCTGGATCTTGCCGATATTATCCGGACTACAGATCGGTCAGCAGAGGATACCATGGGGTGGGGTCTCACTGCTAACGGACGTTTCTCAGCAGCGTCCACTTATGAGTTAATTGAAGGTACTAGCACAGATACAAATGCTAATCTCTGGGCGCTAGTCTGGAAATAGGCAGGACCCTAAAGGATCAGAGCTTTCCTTTGGCTTCTTAGCAAGCAAAAGCTTCTGGCCAACCAACAACGAGTGGCCTGACAAATTGCTTCTGATAGTAGTTGTCCCGGTTGTGGTTAGGAAGAGTCCACAATCCATGTTGTTCACGATTGCCCTAGAGTGCAGGCCTTCTGACGTCAGTTTCCTCTAGGGCTGGATAAAACAGTCTTCTTTCAACAAGATGTGGTTGTCTGGGTGCATTCCAACCTTATGGATTTTTCCCAAGGAATGCATAGGACATGGGCTACAATTTGTGGAGTCGCCTGCTAGATGTTATGGAGTTCACGTAACAAAAGCCTCTTTGAAGTTGATTTCGTTTGGCCGACGAATGGTCCGAAAGTAGTTTTGGATTACTTCGAGTGGATAGTCAGGGCCTGAACAGTGGAACACTGTGTGTTTCCTAATTAGGGACTCTCGGTGGGCAGCCTCGTAGGGTGGTCCAAACCGCCGGCAAACTGGGTCAAGCTTAACACGGATGGGGCGGTTAAACATAGATCGTCCATTGATACCGCAGGGGCTTAATTCGAGACTGCACTGGACAATGGTGTGGGGGGTTTACACATCATATAGGTCGAGAATCGCCGCAAGTTGCCAAACTCTAAGGTTTCACTTGGGCCTATCATTGGCATGGTCAATGGGGTATCGTCGAGTCATTATCGAAGTGGACTCCCTAAAAGTCATTAATATCCTGCCCTCTTTGCGGACCAATTTTACTGAGAATATTTCTTTGTTGGCAGGTACCCGGGAGTTACTCCAGTGAGATTGGGAAATGCAGCTGTAGCTCGTGCATCGAGAAGGGAACCAGTGTGCAGATAATCTGGCCGCCCTCGCAGTCCAGACCAGCCCAGGCGTTCATTTCCTTCGGGAACCACCAATTTCAGTTATGGAGCTCTTCCTCTGGGACAAGCAAAGCCCTTTGTATCGCAGAGCTATGGGCTAGCTAGTTTTCTTCGGGTTTTGTTTCTCCTTTGTATCAAAAAAAATATTGTGAATATTTTATTTAATGTTAATAGTTAAAAGGGAGAAGAGAGTATTTAATTTCCCAAAACATTGAAAGTTGTGTTTATGAAAATTACAATCTTTTTTAATGAAATTGTATATTATATAATAGATAAGGAACATTAATTCTTCTTAAGATGCTTGACTTATTTATGTAAAAGTTATGCTCGACTTATTTAATGTAAAAGTTATGTATTTTTAATCATTAAATAAATAGAAAGTGGAGAAAATATACCAAAAGTCATTGTTATAATGATTCAATAATTTAATGATTTTAAATATTTTATTAGAATTACAGAGATAAACAATATCTGAGAAAATCTTAGTGTGATAAGATGTTAAACATAACACAAATTTTATTGATCAAGTTCAATTGTGAAATTATACAAAGAAAATAATATACAATTTTATTTTTGTATAAGCAAATTGTTAAGGGCTTTGAGCAAGTTCTTAAACCTTTAAGCAAGCACTTTAAACTTTCTATCGTCTTTAATGAAATTACTTTAAACAATCTTAGTAGGGTCAGTTTGCACTTTTTTAAGGTTCGAAACTCTTAATCGGTCAAAAAATTCTTTATTTATGTGAACTTAATTAAGCAATAGGAGGCCTAATAGAAAAACCTCATTAGATCCCATCACGATACAATCAAAGAGGTATAACAATTGAATCGACCACAACTAAGCCAAAAATCAAGTTTCTTAACAATACTATTCATGAAGTAACCTTGTAGTATGTGACAAACTCTACATTTATCATAATTGTCTACTTGACACTTTTCCATGAAACGACACCATCTACTAACGTGAAAATATAACATGATGTGAACTTCTTATCGTATGGACATATAACAAAATATGATATGTGTAACCAATTAAGTCTAAACTTTCAACTTTCTTGAATGTCAACATACAATCCTTATGCCCTGAATATATCTTAAAATCAGTTTGACTACATTTGAGTAATCTATAGCTATTTTAGATAAATATCTACCTAATAATCCAATAATGAAAGCAATGTTCAATCTAATGCATACTTAAGTATACATTAGATTAGTAACCAACACTAGAATAATGGTATTCTTTATGGCCTCTCTTTCTGCCTTATTCTTTGGATACTATACAAATGATACTCTCTCTACATGACGGATCAATGTTGGACAAGGTTTACAATTCTTCATATAAAACATTTGCAATACTCACTTAATGTATGTTCTCTATGAGAGAACTAATAACTTTTGAGATATATCTTACTAAATCTGAATACTAAGGATGAAAGCTGTTTCACTAAAGTCCTCTAAATCAACTACTTGGCCAACTATTACTTAACTTCACGTAAAATTGTCAAGACATTTGATGAAAACAAGACATCATCTATATATAAAAGTAGAAAACAGTATTGCCCTCCCTTATCATATAGCACAAGCATATTTCAACTTTAGTCTTTATAAAGTCAAATGAGATGATGACTTTATTAAATTTTAGGTACTATTGTCGAGAAACTTTTTTAAATTTATTTAAAGATTTTCTCAATTAACAAGTTATATGACTTACTTATGACCATGAAATCCTTTAGGTTGCTCTATATAGATCTCCTTATAAAGGTCTCCATTCAAGAAACCAGTTTTAACATCCACCTAATGTAGCTTTGTATCAAAATAAGAAAACATTGTCATTGTCATTCTGAACAAGCCTTAAAGTGTACAGAAGAGAAAGTGATACTAAAGTACATTCCTTCTAGTTGTGTGAAACCTTTGACAACAAATCTGACATTAAATTGCTTAACTTTATCATAGGGGTCTTTTGTCTTATAAACCCATTTTCAACTAGTAGTTTTATAGTTATAAGGTAAATCAACAAAATTGTCATGCCTAATTGTGCTTTATAGACTATATGTCATCCCTCATTGCATCTCATCATAACTAGGTATTGATTTTTTGGGAATCTGTTCAGAATAAATAAAGTAATCTTAATGGCTTCACCTAAAAGTAATATAGAAGGTTAGTTATGCTCTGTATGTTCCTCATCATACCCTTTTGGAAGCAATTTCGCCTCTCGACCAAAATATTATGTTCAAGACTACCTAGTATAGTGAAATGAGATATTATTCCACATAATTCTAAGTATTTGACAAATGAACCATTTTCTTATCCTAAAGCTCAATATCTACCATAATACTCACCTCTATGATCATATTTAACAATCTTTAATGATTTTCTCAATTAGTTATCAACCTTAATATTGAAGGTCTTGAATTTATCAAGAACTTTAGTCTTTTACTTAAATAAGAACACATAAACATAACGAGAATAATCATTAATGAAAGTTCAAAAATATTTAGAATTATAGATAGCAATTGAATACGGGTCATAAATAGTAGTATGAATATTTTCTAGTAAATTATAATTATGAGTTAACCTCTTTTTTTTATTTTAGTCAACTTACCCTACAATAATCAATATATATATTTCTATATCATCATACTCTAAAGTTGGAAGAATGTCGTCATAATTAATCTTTCAACTTTATCTCTAAAAATATGGCTCAAATTTTTATGCCATAACATATATTATTTATCTTTTTTATTATAGACAAGTTACACGTAATATTCAACAATATATAAAGAAGTACAAATCTTATATGTAGTTAGACACATTCTATAGAAGCCATATGACAAGAAAATTGTACCAAAATATTTTTTATTGAAAGATAGTACACATAATTTTCAATTATAAAACTATAGTTTTCTTTGTCTAAAACTGATACAAAGATCAAATACCAACTGAAAGATGGTATATAGAAAATGCCATATAAAAAAAAGTTTGAAACTAGTGTCTGAATTCAAACAAACAACTCTAATATAGACAACGTCAACTTTTTCACTGTTACCAATCATTAGTTTAGACTCATCTTTAGTTGACTTCCTTGATATGAATCCTTACATTATAAAGGTAACATGATTAGTAATCCTACTATCTGGCCATAAGTTACATGATAGTTATTGTTTCTCTTTCCATATTTTATGTTGTAAGCAATCTTATTTTTATGTTTTTTCTTATTACATATGAAACAACGTATACTTATAATGGCATCCATAGAGCCCCTTATAGTACTATTCTGACCCAATTCTCTAAGTAGAGGGTTTTTAAGAGCTTTATCTCTAAATTTCTTGGGCTTAGCCTTTTCTTTTCCTTTAGTAGCGATTAGGGCTATCTGACTGGAATTCTTTAACCGATGATTAAGGAATTTATGTCCCAAATTTCATCCTGAAAATTGTAAGTGGTAAAGAGAATAACTTATTTTGAAGAAAGAGTATTAAGAGCATAATGTACTAAATACAAGTATAAGGAGTAACAATGTTTAAGGCTTTTAGCTTACCCCATAAGTGTAACATCTCACCCTCAACTGGAAGGGTAGAATGGTAATTTGGCATAGGATGGGATAGATTGGAATGAATTAGGAC